>CM038145.1:117784849-117987172 GCA_021437245.1 Aegilops speltoides
TACAGCGACGACACAGTGGAACTCTCAATGAAAGCACCAATGTCGGTGTCAAAACCGGCGGATCTTGGGTTGGGAGTCCCGAACTGTGCATCTAAGGCTAATGGTAATAGGAGGCAGGGGACACGATGTTTTACCCAGGTTCAGGCCCTCTCGATGGAGGTAATACCCTACTTCCTGCTTGATTGATCTTGATATATGAGTATTACAAGAGTTGATCTACCACGAGATCATAGAGGCTAAACCCTAGAAGCTAGCCTATGATTATGATTGTTGTTGTCCTACGAACTAAACCCTCCAGTTTATATAGACACCGGATGGGGCTAGGGTTACACAGAGTCGGTTATAGAGAAGGAAATCTACATATCCGAATATCCAAGCTTGCCTTCCACGCAAAGGAGAGTACCATCCGGACACGGGACGAAGTCTTCAATCTTGTATCTTCATAGTCCAATAGTCCGGCCAAAGTATATAGTCCGGCTATCCGAGGACCCCTTAATCCAGGACTCCCTCAACGGGGCACTTATCTTTTTTTCAATCTTAAATCTGTAGGCACTCGCCAAATTTTAGTTCAAATAATGTAATCTCTTAGATCCATGTTTGTGTCCTGTATGGTTTGTACTTGATTGTAGCATATCAATGATAAAGATAAACAATGTCAGGGACTAGTGCATGTATACGTTCATGCAGAGGTGGAATGCCTCTATATTTTTAAATAAATGAGTTTGCCCCGGCAGGCTATCCTACCGGTACCCTCTATTTTGCTGCCAGGGAGCTAGTCCGGGCACAAATTGTAAAAGAGCAACCAGCCCCTCGCCAATCTTTTCTAAGCAAAGGCCACTGCGACTATCCTAACCGAAGAATCATTCAAGTCAAGGGATGGGAGCACCTAAGTTTCAAAAATGGCGAGGTTTTCTTACAGACAAGTCTTTATTTACAAAACACGTATGGATAAGAGAAAGAACTTATCTGTTTGGCTTGCTGGAGACCTCAATGTGAGCTTCATCTTTCCATCTCCTCTAGGAGGCCTAGTCTTCGGTAGGAGCCTGCAGTTTATGCAGATGGAAATGATGCCAGATGCGATCTTATTTACATGAACATGCCATGTTCATGAAATGCTTATGCATGCATGCAACTTGTCGGGGGCCCCCAGCGCTTCATTTATTTCTCTGTTGCTCAGGGTCTGCGCCTGGCTTTGTACAAGGGGTTACATGCAAGTGAGGCAAGGCCTGTACAAGAGGGTGGCTGCCGGGCAGGGCCGACAGCCTCGCCTTACGGGTAGAACTTGTGGAGATGCTCAATATTGCATGAGTTCTGCAATTTGAATGCCATCTCCGGTCTCCAAACGGACTACGCCAGCTCTGGTAACTCGTACTCCCTAGTAAGGGCCTTCCCACTTTGGCGTCAACTTGTTTGTACCCTTGGCAGACTGAATGTGCCTAAGGACAATGTCGCCTTCTTCAAAACACTGGGCACAAACCCTATGGTTGTGATAAAAACACATGGCTTGCTGGTAGCATGCAGGGATAACTACTTCTGGTCCATAGACTAGGGAGAAGGGAGGTTGCTCAGTAGCTCAATTTAATGTCGTTCTGAGGGACCAAAGAACCACCGGCAGCTCATCGATCCATCGCCTATCGCACTTCTACAACTTATCAAATGTTCTTGTCTTGAGTCCTCGTAGCACATTAGCGTTCGCCCTCTCAACTTATCCATAGCTTATGGGATGTGCAATAGAGGAAAATGAGATCTTTCTTCTGAGGGCATGAACATATTCCATGAAGGCACCGCTCATGAACTAGGTGCCATTGTCGGTAATGATCCGTGCAGGGACCCCGAAGCGACACACCAATCCTTTCAAGAATTTGATAGCTGACTGAGCAGTCACTTTTCTATGGGCATATACTTTCGGCCACTTTGTAAACTTATCGATTGCAACGGACAAGAATTCAAAGCCCCCGACAGCTTGGGGGAAAGAGCCGAGGATAACGAGCCCCCGGACCGAAAATGGTCATGACAAAGGGATTGTCTGAAGAGCTTGTGCAGGCAGATAGATGTTCTTGGAATGGAACTGGCAGGCTTTACACTTGGTGACTAGCCCGACCGCATCTTGTAGGGCTGTGGGACAATAGAAACCTTTCTAGAATGCTTTCCCAACTAATGCCCTTGATCCATTGTGGGAGTCGCAAACGCCTCTGTGTTTCTCTGCCAGCAGTTCCTTTCCTTATTCGCGGAAAATGCACCTTAATTTCACACTGTTGGGCCTCCTTATGTACAGAGTGTCATCGACAAATTGATACATACTGGCCCACCGGACTACTCTTTCAGCTTCCTCTTGCTTATCGTGAAGTTCTCCGGTTTGGAGGAAGTGGGCTATGTGCCTTGCCCAAGTTGGAGCCTGGGCTCGGCAACAAGGACTAACGACACCTCCCCACTCGCGGGGGTGTGTTCCTCGGCCGAGGTGACTAGTGGCCCGACAGGAGGGTGCGACCTGGCAAGTGATGGGGAGTTGTCTTCGGCAGGGTCCCTGCCAGGAGCCCCAAAAGGCTCTACTGGGAGAGGCTTACTGGAGTCCAATTTCCTCCTCTTTCAGGCCATTGTCGATGGGGATATGGAGGGCTCAATAATATGGAGAACAAAAGTTCCTGGTTCCACAGGAAGTTTTTGCGCAACACACTTTGACAGATGATCAACAATGCTGTATTCTGCACATGGTACGTGCTCTGTTTGCAATCCGTCAAAGTGCTCCTCCAATCTTCTGACTTCCTCAACGTATGGCTCCATCAATGGTCTTTGGTAATCCGTGTTGACTTGTCTCACCACAAGTTGTGAATCTCCTTAAATGATCAGCTTCTTGATTCCCAATTCAGTGGCAATCCTAAGGCCGGCAAGGAGCCCTTCATACTTTGTTGTATTGTTGGTTACTTCCTCTCGGGAAAATGCATTTGGATAACGTACTTTAGGTGCTCCCCGGTGGGAGCAATGAGAAGCACACCAGCTCCTGCCCCTTGTAGGGAGAAAGCACCATCAAAATACATGATCCATTCTTAGGGTGCTTCCTTGTCGGGGATAACTGTTTCCAGCACTTCTTCATCAGGGGTTGGCATCCATTCCGCAATAAACTCTGCCAATGCCCTACTCTGAATTGTTGATGTGCTTTCAAATTTCAGGACAAAGCTGGATAACTCCAATGCCCATTCCACTATTCTACCAGTAAGCCTCTGGGTTTCGGAGTATCCTTTGCAATGGAAAGTGGGGTCACAACCGTGATCTCATGGACTTGGAAGTAGTGACGTAGTTTCCGGAAGGCCATGATGGGGCCAAAAATCAACTTTTGCACACCAGGGTACCTCGATCTAGCCCCATATAATAGGGAGCAAACATAGTACACTGGGCTCTGCACCACTTTCTTCCTTGCCGCGTCCCTGGGGTTGTTTCCGCTTCTGTGCTCTCCTTTGTCCTGATCCATATCTGGCCTTGCCGCGCAATGCTCACTCTCTATCTCTTCTACTTCCCACTGCGCCACTAGGGCTGCACTAACCACTTGATTAGTTGTCGCTAAGTATAGTAGCAACGTTTCTTGTGGTTTGGGTGAAACTAAAGTGGGCACAGTTGACAAGTAGGTCTTCAAATCCTGCGTTGATGCATCTACCTCCAGGGTTCCACTTCATTGGTCCTGCTCTCTACAAAATTTTGAATAACGACAAGGCGCGCTCGGCAGACTTGGAGATGAATCTGCTAAGCGCGACAATACATCCTGTCAAACGCCTCACATCCTTAACTGTCTTGGGTGCCAGAATCTGCTCGATGGCCTTTATCTTATCGGAGTTAGCCTTGATCCCGCTATGGGACACAAAGAAACCAAGTATCTTGCCGAAGGGAACGCCAAACACACACTTCTCCGGGTTCAGCTTCAAGTTGATGTTGCGCAGATTAGCAAATGTCTCTTCTAAATCCCGAATGAGGGTTGATTTGTCCTTGGTTTTGACCACAATATCATCCATATAAGCCTCAATGTTCTTGTGCAGCTATGGTTCAAAACCAATCTGAACTACTCTTGCAAAAATGGACCCGACACTCTTCAACCCGAAAGGCATGCACACGAAGCTGTATGTGCCACATGGGGTGATGAATGAAGTCTTATCCTCATCTTTCCTTGGACATGAATATCTGATGATATCTAGAGTATGCCTCCAAAAAGGAGAGTAAATCACAACATGATGTGGAGTCCACAATCTGGTCGATGGGCGGCAGGGGGAACGGGTCCTTTGGGCAAGCCTCGTTGAGATCTGTGAAATCTATGCAAAGCCTCCACTTTCAGTTAGCCTTGCGCACAACCATTGGGTTTGGTAACCATGTTGGATGCAACACTCCTCTGACCAAACTAGCTGCCTCTAGTTTCTTGAATTCCTCTACAATGAATTGTTGTCGCTCCAAAGTGTCGGCGTTTTGGATACGGGGGTACCCAGGCTCGCCTGCCTGCGGCCCACTGTGTGGCTCCATCGACGGCCTGGTATGGCCCAGCTTCAGCATCAACAACTCAAGACCCTCGCGAGAGGCCAAGCCTCGCCACACTACAAAAAAAATACACTTCCGTGATGATACGTGTTTGTCACAGTAGGTCGCGTTTTTTTTCATGCATGTACATCCATGACAAATTTATGACAGAATCAAGATAGTCATACCTATGCTGTCGTAGAAGTGTTCCATGACATTACCAAAATTGTCACATCCCTAGTTCTGGTATGCTCTGAGCTAGCTAGTCATGTGTTGCATCATGTTTAAATTCTTTTGAATTTGAAATGGGGATTGATCAAACCCTAGCATCAATGAAATTCAAATAGGTTCAACTAAAAAAGTAAATAAGTATATTTTCAGGATCCCAAACGGCCTTAAAAAATGTTCATCATTTTTGGGAAGTGATGGAAAGAGTAACCAGAGATGATGCACATTTTTCCATGGCATTTTGGATTTTGAATTAATTCAAACATATTTGAATTGGAGCCATTTAAATGCTATATATATTTTAGATGCTCCAAAAATGTTGGAAATTGTTAAGGGTCACTGGAATAATTCAGACGGCACCCATAATTATTTCCAGGATTTTATGAAATGGTTTAGTATTTATTTTAAACCAGAACATAAAAACAGGAAATAGAAAAGGAAACAGAAAAGGGGAAAAGCCTGACCTTGAGCATTCTTACCTGGTGCTCCTGAAGCCCAACACTGTGCATAGCATAGCCCAGCCCAGCTCCACCTCCTGTCGTCTTCCTCCTTTTGCCAGAGGACGGAAGCGCGCCAGCGCGACCACCACACGCCGCCACATCCTGCTTACACTTTCGCTCTTTGGAGGCACCCGAGGGCCACGCACCCCGGGTCCTCTCACTTCTTCCCCCGTGCTCATCCCCTCCCCTGTTCCTCTCGCGCGCACCCACCCGAGCGCAGCCGCAGCCGCCGCTCGCCGTCCGCGCGCTCACCGCCGCTGCCGTGCCCCCTCGACCCGTCCCTGAGGCCCGCGTCGGCGTCTTCTTCCTCTTCGCCGAGCTGCACGAGCCCGGACGCTCTGTGGAGCCGTCTTCGCCCTCGTCTTCCTCCTCGGGCACCCGAGATCGCCGTCGTGGTTTTGTCGCCACCGAGCCGTCCCCGAGCCCACTGACCTTCTCCTCCGCCCCCCAGTGAGCCCCTGATCGCTTCCCCTCTGTCCCCTTCCTTGATAGCGCGCTCTAACTAGCCCACCGTCGAGGTCGAGATCTCCCCGCCGCCGGCCATGTCACCACCATGGCTACGGCCGCGCCAGCTTCCGTACGAGCTCATCAACGCGCTCAGCGCACCCCTAGAAGCACGTTGCACTCACCAGCTCCTCCCCTAGTTCCCCGTAGCCCCGTTTCCGTCAACGTACGAACTCCGGCCGCCGCTGTCGAGCTCGCCGGCGTCGTTTCCGGTGTCCCCGTGTCCAACCACTTGAACCACTGGATGCGGCGCTTTTCCAGCTACACGTAGCACATCTCCGTCGCCGATTTGGTCGTCGGAGGAGCATTTCCGAGCTGCCCCGCCGTCTCGTAAATCGCCGGCGACGAGCCCGGGCGTGTTAGGCCTCGCGACCGTGGGTTTGACCTCCCCTGGGTCATTGACATGTGGGGCGAGCCCCTGCTAATTACCTAGGTTTAGGATTAGTTTAGCGTTAACAAACTCTGTTAATTAGTCTAGCCATCGACTAATGGGTCCCAGCGTCGAGTTTGACCTGGTCGACGCTGTTGACTGCCGAGGTCAAGATGACCTAGTGCTGACGCAATAAATCATTTTCTGGTTTTAAAATAAATCAGGAAATTCCAGAAAATGCCTAAAATTTCTAAAAATCATAGAAATTCAACCGTAACTCCAAATGAAATAAATTATATATGAAAATGATCAGAAAAATCCAATCTATCCATCTGTACCATTTTCATGCATGATAGAACAACTTATGGCTGCTGTTTAGGACAAATCATATGAATGGCATTAAAATAATCACATGTGGAGTTTGAATTTGAACCTAGGGTTCAAACCAACTCCATTTAACTTGCTTCTAGTTGCATTAGTTCAAATCACATCATATTGCCATGTCACATTCATGCATCATATTGTCGCATTGCATTGATTGTGTTCTTCCTTGTTTGCCGGTAATTGTCCCCTCTCGATAGACGTGTACCGGCGATGTGATCGATGACACCGATGAAGAACTATACTATCTTGAAGTGCTGTGCAAGCAAAACCCCTTGTTCATTCCGATACAATCCCACTCTCTCGCCCTGCTCTCTTTTCTTGCATTAGGACAACAACGACATATCTGTTATTTGCTGCGGTAGTGAACCCTTTATCCTCTGCATGACTGTCATTGCCACGAAAATAGATGAAACCCACTAGCATGATTAGGAGTTGTTTGAGCCTCGATGTGCCTACTCATTCATGCTTGTTGTCATGCCTGCTATTGCTTAGAGTTGTGTCAGTCCGATTCATCGGCGATGAATCGAGGCGTGTGAACATGTCCCACTGTGTGTCGACTAAGTGTGTGAACACGATTTGGTAAAGGTAGCGGTGAGAGGCCATGTAGGAGTACATGGTGGGTTGTCTCATTGCAGCCGTCCTCAGGAACTGAGTTCTGTGTTTGTGATCCATGAACAGCTACTACCACGCATTGGAATGCTTAAGTGCCCCTCTCGGCTTCTTAATCACCCTTGTTCTCTGTCCAGGAGTTGCAACTAGTTTCTGGTGTTTGTAGGTAGTGTTAGTAGTCTACCAAGTGGCACCCGGTACAGGTGGGCTTGGGACAGACTAGGCACCGTGGCACGGTGTACCAGCGTAGATCCACCTGCCGAGGTGGGCTTGGGAACCCTGCTCACATCGTTTGGGGCCATGAGCGACACCCGGCCGGATCTCCTTGCGGATGGAACCCTAATAGGCGATAAACCCGACGAGAGACTTGAGTGTTTAGGTAGGCCGTGGCCGACTCCTCGCCCGCTTCGCTTGAAGGTTGCCGCGGTACATGACGTGTCTGTATGCGATAAGTGGTGAGAGCGTGTGTGAAGAAGTACACCCCTGCAGGGTTATCATTATCTATTCGAATAGCCGGATTCCTCGGATATGGAAACTTGGACCCCTTGCATAGTTCATAGACAAGTGAAAGTGGATACTCTAAAATACGCAAGATAAGCGTGATTACTATGGAAGGCGTTCTCGTAGGGAGACGGGAGCGGATCCATAGTGGTGTATTGATATGGTGAATATGTGGACTCGTGTGCGCCACCTCAAAGAGTTACATTGCAGTCGTAGTTCAGGATAGCCACTGAGTCAAAGCTGGCATGCTGCAGTTAAACCCCACCATCCCTTTGTTGATAATGATGCATATGTAGATAGTTCTGATGTAAGTCTTGCTGGGTACATTTGTACTCACGTTTGCCTATTTTATGTTTTTGTAGAGAGACTTCAGTCTCACTAGTAGTTCCGTGAGGACTTCGACGTTTAGCTTGTTACCTCAGCTACGATCTTGTGCCCTCGGCAGGATCTAGTAGATAGTCAGGCTTCTCAGCCTTTTTCATTTGTAGATGTCTGTACTCAGACATGATAAGCTTCCGCTTGTGCTTGACTTGTATGCTCTGAATGTTGGGTCGTGAGGCCCCTGTTTGTAATATCTCGCTCCTCGGAGCCTAATGAATACATACTTGAGTCGTAGAGTTATGTTGTGATGCCATGTTGTATTTACACATATCGAGCATATTGTGTGTATGTTTGAAATGCTTGGTATGTGTGGGATCTGACTATCTAGTTGTTATCTTTAGTAGCCTCTCTTACCGGGAAATGTCTCCTAGTGTTTCATCGAGCCATGGTAGCTTGCTCTTGCTCCTAACACTTAGGCTGGCCGGCATGTGTCCTTCTTCGTTCTGTATACATCCTTCGGGAAATGTCACGCGATGAATACCGGAGTCCTGTTAGCCCGCTACAGCCCGGTTCACCGGAGTCCTGCTAGCCCAGTGCTACAGCCTGGATTCACTCGCTAATGACCGACACGTTCGATGCTGGGTCATGGATGCCTGTCCCTGTAAGTTTGTGCCACTTTGGGTTTACGACTAGCCATGTCAGCCCGGGCTCCTTATCATATGGATGCTAGCAACACTATCATATACGTGTGCCAAAAGGTGCAAACGGTCCCGGGCAAAGGTAAGGCGACACCCGTGGGAATACCGTGCGTGAGGCCGCAAAGTGATATGAGGTGTTACATGCTAGATCGATGTGGCATTGAGTCGGGGTCCTGACAAAAATTATCATCACGGAAGTGTCCACTTCCATGGCGATAAATCGCGTGTCACAGAACTACTTTCATCAAGGGTGAACGACACGTGGCATCCACCGTAACGGAACGCTGTTAAGCTATCGGGTCGGGTTTTGCATCCGATAAGCCGTTAACAACCCCGACCAATGAGGATTTTCCACGTGCAAAATCATCATTGGCTGGAGCAAACACGTGTCGGCTCACCGTTGGGACAGATGCCATCCGCTCATTGGACCGAAGGCGCCTATGATACGGCGACACGTGGCACGGCCCAATAGAGGCCCACTCCAGTGAAAAGGACGGCCCGTTTGACTTGGTCAAAAGGTGGCGGGCCGGCCCACGGAAAGCCAGTTAACGGCCTGTTCGCTTATAGCCCATTTACAGCCCGCTAACTGAGGGCCCGTTACGCCCTATCCGAATTAGGCCCAGTAGCGTCATCTGGGCCGTCCAACATGATTCAGCCCGTTTTAACTTCCGGCCCATGTGTGACCCATGACTTCTTTCGGCCCATATGAGGACCTTTGTAACTCTTGGCCCATTAACGGCCCGTGGGTGAAACTCGCCTGTAATGAACAGTGTATCACTTTATACCCATTAACGGCCCGTTATTCCATTGGGTCATTTCCAGCCCAAGTTATCTTTCGGCCTTCTCAGGGCCCATTGATTCTTGGGCTCATTTGTAGCATTCGGTTACATACGGCCCGTTACTTCATTTTCTGCTTGTGGGCCAAATTCAGCCCGTCGTTACAGTCGGCCCGTTTGCGGACCGTTAATAGGTTGGGCTGTTTTCATGTCAGAAAAAACCCGTTGGGCTGTTTTCATAGAGTTATCAAATACGGCCTATTAATGGCCCGTTATGGTCCACAAATAGTATGACCCATGATTGGCGAAATGATGATACGCCCTGTAGAAGGCCCATGGATCCTACGCCCCTATGAGGCCCATGGATAGAACGGCCCGTAGAAGGCCCATGGACCCTACGGCCCGCAGAAGGCCCATTGATCCCTAAGGCCCGTATAGAAGGCTGATGGATCCTACGTCCCGTATAGAAGGCCAATGGTCCTACGGCCGAACGAAGGTCCATGGATCATACGGCCTGCAGGAGGCCCATGGTCACAACATTCCCTGTGTTGCCATGATTATTTTGGCCTAGTTACCAAAAATAGGCTATTGTGGCCACTAGAAAAACACAGAAAAAGAACTGCAGTGACTACAAGCAAACAACTAAACAAGACAATAAGGAAATAAATAAGCAAGCAACTAAGGCTAGCCTATTACTCCTATTACACATATTACATCCACTGGGCATCAAAGTTTGCCACCAGTGCGAATATAGGGAACAAAGCAGCATATTACATACACTTGGCCGTCAAAATTGGCCACCAGTGCAAATAAACGCGGCAGCAAAACAAGAGCATAACTAAAACAACTTCCGAAGAGCTCAAGAAAGGTTATCCTGGGTATCCACCATGCTGGCAATAAGCTTAGCAAGATGATTAGCTTTGTCCTGTTTGGCGCTAAAATCCTCCAACGCTTGCTATTGCACCAGAAAGTATGCATCTGAATGCTCCAGGGACCTCTGCAGTCCTTCCGCTTCTTGTCGCAGCACAACTGATCGATGTCTTTCAGCTTGTAGTTGAGACTCAAGAAACCGAACTGATTTAGACAGTGAGTTTGAATAGCTTGTGCATGCGGTAGTGGCCAGTAACTCGAACACTAAACCAAGACAGGACTTTGGGGTTGTCTTGCTGTCTTCAAGATAGTCTTCCTTAGCTGTTTTATCAGCTTTGTTGGAGACCAACAAGGATGTGTCACTATCCTGAATCTTATCTACAATACTTCCTTTACCATTGCTTAATAAGGCACTCTTCCCCAATATTCTGTCAGCATTCTAAAAGAAGAAACAAGCAGACACATAAAAAGTTTAGCATGTACTAGTATATGAAACTCATTTCGGTGAACCAGTTCATTAGTAAGGTGGACATGATTAAACTACCAAGTCTTCTATTGCCAAGTACTAGTACATAATAAAAGCATCAAACAAACATATATCTATGTCCTATGGTCACTACATTGTCTTGCCAAATCAAAATAGAGACACGGTTCAAATCATATCAGTTCAAGACAAAGCAGCAGTGAAAGAATACAAAGCGTGGGAAACTACACGGTACAACAAGATTTCAGATGGGTACCACGGGTCTACATGTACAACACTATTGGCTCTGTTGTGATGCTAGTAATGTGCATGATATGAAAGTCAACTATATACACAATTGAAATTGAAATCAACAGAGCTATTGATAAGAGCAAACCTCTTAAAGAAACATGCGTGAACATACCTGTTGTGCCATTGGAGTTTCAATTGGATCCTTCAATTTAAAAATAAGTTCGTATCAGTAAATACAGTGATACAAGAGCAAAGCAATCATAGTTAAAAAAAAGCGCGCCTAAGCGAGCGCTTAAGCGCGCCTAGGCTCTAGGCATTGGCAAAACGCATTGCGCATAACTACGCATAATCAGTGCATAATCACAAGATAAGCATGCGCTTTGGTCGATAAGCGCAAGGCGGTGGCAAACGCACAATTAACGCCTAGCGCTTTTTGAACTATGATTGCAATGGAATCTTAAATTATAACAGTTGTTCTTCGAGTTTAGGCACTTGTTCTACATGAACAGAGTACAGTAAGATGCAAGAATAAATACTTAAAAATAGAAAATGAGCTCATAGACCTTACCACATTCTTGGTTCGGGACCAGCACAGAACAAGGCGTTCCCAGTCATCGTCCAGTAAATGTGTGTCAGGAGAACGTAAGGGAATTTGATGAGTTTCTTTGCGGTGAAGTACGTTTTCTTGAGTAATTCGATCGCCACCAAGCATTCTTGAAGATAGCAGAGGTATTAGCACAGGTTACCTCATCCCGAGTTTCCAAATCGGTCCTTCTCTATAGAGAAAATGGGAAAATTTGTCAGTATTATAACCATCATGGAGGTAGGATGTATGGGACGAAGCGAGTAATTGCCATGAATAACATTACTTACACATAACTCCCCGGACAACACCTGCAATCGCATTTTCCTTCATCTTCAAGATAATATTTAACAACATCAAACGCGATAGATGCTAAACTACGATCGGGCTGGTTGTGCTTCCTCCACGTGAATAGGCGTACTAACCGGTGGAGTTGGGGTTCGCCGTGATAGTCTCGCCCTTTGGGCACCGGAGCTGCCTTACTAACTCGCCGCTGTTTGGGAGCTCTGTGGTGGAGATGGTGCTGTGTCAATAGGATCTGGGTTACTATCGGCTGGGGTTGGGGTTAGATTGGGTGAAGCTGGTTCCCTGTCCATCGTTGTAGGGGTACAATCTGCGAGAGTTTGGGTTATGTGTGGTAGGGCTGGTTCTTGTGCATGTACAACCAGGGTGCTATCTCCACCAAGAGGTAGCACTGTTTTATTTGAAGACCGTGTTTTTATTCCGCTAAATACTGGCATCACCCGCTCCAATTCAAATGGCTGATAAACAGGAAACATAGTTGAATGTAAAGACATTGTATGAGAGACAGATGCAATAGATAGTGTGGAAGAAAGAGGGCATGAAATAGTTGACATGTATATTGTTTAAGTAAAACGGATAGCATGACATAATTTCACATATATGATGTCTATCTAAACTGGATAGCATAGCATAACATAATTCAAAGATATTATGAATAACTAAACAGGATCGCATGACATAATTCACCTACATGTTATCTAAGTAATCAGGATCGCATCATTTAATTCACATATGTGATTTATATGCGAAACAGATGGCATTCGATATGATGTCTGAACTACAAACATGGTGTGGAATATCGTGTATATGATGTCTAAACTATGCAATTCAAGACACCGTATGCAAGATATGAGCAGTATAACCATGCCAAGTTAGAGCATACACCTCAGTGTGGGAATAGGACTGGTCATTTGTCTCTGAATCCATCTCTGAGGAGCTATCGGGACCCAACAAGAGATCTGCTTCGACAGGTAGCACTATCTGCTCTGAAGGCCTTGTTTTCACTCCACATTTTTCCATCTCCCACCCAAATGGATGATTCATAGGAAGAGTAGTTTAATGTACAAACATTGTCGACAAATGGAAATGTAATGAAGAAAAGGATGGGAAAGATATCATTCAAATATATGATGCCTGGTTAAACAGGATGGCATTGCACATTTCACATATATTATGGCTGGCTAAAAGACATGAGACTGCATAATTCCCATATATGATATAGAAACTAAACAGGTGGCATTACAGAACATGTCTAAACTAAGCAGATGACATATATGATGTCAAAAGTAGGCACTGCAAGGCAACATATGCATGATATGACTAACATCATCATGCCAAGGTAGAGCAAACACCTTGGGGGTAAATAGGAGTGGTCGTGGCGTCAGATACGCCTCGAACAGATATCTTCCTCTCGATTACAATGCGGAGAGGGTGGGGAGGGTTTGCCATTGAACCCACCATGGAGCGATGTCTGCATGACATTGTATTGCTGCAAAAAACTCTTCTCTTTTTCTCTACATGTTTAGCATGATCAGGTACAATATCGACATGCATACAAAAAAATATGGTGAGATTATGTAAGGAGAGCATGCAGAAATTTAGAGTGATGGTAACAACCAGTGGATCGACGTTTTTCCGTTGAACCAAAATAGCCCTAATGGATCGACGTGAATGTATAGTAATAAGTGACGCAACAAGTGTACAACCTCTTTGCCATAGCCGTGTTGACCTCAGCATCATTGGGTTGGTCGCTGAAGCAGTTGAGGCAGAGGTGGCTGTCGGAGGTGTGGAGGAAGATCTGATGAATCTATAGACGGCGTCAAGGACATTGCTCTGTTGTGATGGATCGTTCTGTCGTTGGAGCAGCTCCGGTGAGCCGTAAGACGTCAAGGCTGAAGCAGCACAAGACAGATATCGTCTATCTCAAGTGGGATTCTAATAGCATCTCCAATAGATGATGAAAAATGGATGTAAAATTAACATCACCAAAAACCACCTAACTACAACAGATGAGGTAAAAACTGTTGACTCTGAACTTAACTATCGAAACTGAAATTAATTGTGGAATCTGAATGCTACTGTCGAAACTGAACGCAATGGTAGTAGAGAGACACTTGACATGTAGTTCAGGGAGGGCCTGCAGTTCATCTTCAACCTGCACACCCCTGATCCGCCTGCCACCACCGGCCGAACCGCCGGCCCCAGCGCCGCCTCGCCGCCCAGAAACAACTCGCCACCGCCGCCCCGGCCAGCCCTCTAGCCCCCCCCCACCCCACCCTGAACCCTAAGATAAATAGTGGGGTACCTCTCCGGCGAGCCCCCGTCCCCGCTACGGGTGGCTCTTCCTTAACTCCGGTGAGCCCCCCCAACCCCCGAAAATCGAGTGACCCAAAAGTCGATTCAGTTGACTGAAGTGTGGCTTAATCGGAGCAGAGCAGCAGCATGAGCGAGGGAGAGAGCAGCAGCTGCAGCAGCTGGGCAAGCGAGCGATCGAGCAAGAGCCGGAGCAGCAGCAGGAGCGCCAGCGAGCGAGCGAGAGCCGGAGCAGCAGCAGCAGCGCGAGTGAGCAACCAAGAGCCGGAGCAGCAGCAGCAGCAGATCCGGCTGGTATGGACGCCACCGCCGAAGGGGCCTCGCACTGGGGGAGAGCCGCCGTGGACATGTCGCCCGCGGTGTCGGCTTCAAGGTAGCCGCTCCATGGGGGTGCGAGACGGAGCACCGTCGGTGCCGGGAGGTCGAGTTAAGGAGAAGGTGCGATGCGATAAGTGTACAACCTCTTTGGTGGCGCCAAGTAGGCCTCGGCTTCGTCCGAGGAGTCGTTGAGGATGCTGCGGTTCTGGTGGAGCAGGTTAAGGCGGCGGTGTGGGGATGGAGCAGCCGCGATAGACGAGGCGATTGTCAGAGCAGCTCCTTGGAGGTGGAGGACGGGGCGGCTGAACCGGCGGGATGACGAGATGGACAACGGATCCTCATCCGGGGAGGTGGGCGAGGGATGTTGAGCTGTTGCGGTGGACGACGTCGTCGGGGAAGAGGCTCCGGCTGGGCAGCGGTGACGTGGCAGACGGAGGAGGGTGGGGTTTCACGGCTGGAGCGGAGAGGTTATGGCGGCCTGGGATTTCGAATGGAGAAAAGGGGGCGATGGGAGGGGGTGAAGCATGACTTAGGGACGCACTTATCCAAAATGTAGGGTGTGTTACAAAAGTACCCCCCACCAATTTGAACTAGCGGCCCTTTCGGCTCAGGGTTAGAAGGGGGATTTCGCGTGTCGGGATTTGGCAGCTGGAGGGAGTTTTCGCGCGCGTTGTAATTTCGGGATAGCAAGGCGCTGGTTGTGAAGGTGCCAGTTTTGGGAGCACGATATCTGAATTTTCTGGATATAACAAGACGCGGGTTGAATTTTAGGGACAAGCCTAACGTGTAGTAATATTGTACTTTTTTTCACTACATAGTAATATTGTACTTGTACGTACCAAATCAATTCGCACTTCCCTCAACCAAAAAGAAAACGAAAAAAATAAAACTATTCACACCACACAAAGAGAGAGTCTTGCCCCGTTTTACTATACAAATGCTATTCAAAGCTACTCCCTCCTTCCATCTATATAGGGCCTAATGCGTTTTTCGATGCTAACTTTGACCAAATATTAGAGCAATGATATATGACATGCAACTTACACAAAGCACACTGTTAACTTCGTCTATTTAAGGTTCTTTCAGTGATATAATTTTCACATTGTGCATGTCATGTACTATTAATCTTGTCAATAGTCAAAGGCGGTCTTAAAAATCTCATTACGCCCTATATAGATGGAAGGAGGGAGTATGAATCCATGTTATGTCCGACTAATTTTTTTCGCTTTGCTGTATAATGCATGTAACCTACTCATACCAACATTTTAGTGCATTCCAAATGTCTATACTACCGCTGTAATTCGAACTAAATTTGAATTCGTTTCTCTATTTCAATAAGAATCTACAATCATGATTGTTGCCAACTTCAACCATCATAATTTCCTTGCTATCCGCCAGATATAAATCGGACGGCCTATAATGCAGGATGGCAGGCACACCATCATCAACAACTCCATTTTTTTTACAAGAGTAGAGATAAAATATATTAAATGTAGTATAACATGTTCATAAACACACCATGTGTATCACCGTTATATATATTCACACATACGTCGGTTTAAAACACGATGATAAATTCTTCAAATATCCGAATTCGCTTTTTATAATGAAGTATATATGATCTCTATTCGTCTTTTACACCCACACAACCATCTTATCTTTGTAGCTAGCGCTAACTTTCTCTTGTGCATGCACACGCCCACATCCCTCTCACCCTCCCTCAGCATTCTCTAGCTCCATCGCGCAAATTCGTCTTTTCACTTTAGGTCGTTCACCCATGGTGTGTGTAGGCCCCCTAGCTCCTTCTTTACGGCACACATCGATCGATATGCCACTCTAGCCAGGTGTGCCTAGCACAAACACAAGCTTCCCCTCTTCTCTTGTCACCGTCCATGCCTCACTCCCACCACTCTTTTCATCGTTCTCGTACTCGCACACTCCTCCCCGCTCGATATAGTATGCCTCTCGTACCACCTCCTACATGCATCCCTCTATCTCTATCCTTCGCCTCGTGCCTCGTTTTCTTCTAACACACACATGCATGTATACCGATCGATCTCCCAACATATACCTGGATCGACTTTAACTACCCCCCCCCCATCGATCGATGTACCTCACAAGTTAGGTCTCTCCTTTCTCTAACAAAGGGCGATTGATATTCCTATGTAGTTATGTCTGCTTACCACAGCCACATCGTCCCCCCTCATCATTCGTGCATGCCTCCTGACCCGTCCCTCACACGCACGTGCACAGACAACAAGCAGCCATCTCCTCTCTTACTGATATTGCGAGCGTGCCCTCCGTTTGTCTAGCAAGCCTATCCCACCATTTGGTAGAAGCAACTCCACTACCACCCCCTCCAACACTCTAGCTCTTTCTCTCTCCCAACCTTATCCCACTCATGCACATGTGCATGGATGCCGATCGATCTCCCTTAATACATGAGGCAGATCGATCTCCTTAATACATGAGGTAGGCCTCTCTCCTCCTCCACACATATACCAGCCATTGTACCTCTATAGATAATTGGGCCTCCCTCTTCCCCCACCACACACTGATAGTCGAGCGCTGTAGGTAGGTATCCATGCCACAGAGACAAACTGCACATGTCCCCTCTCACGTTCCAGTAGGCCAGCCACTCTATATCTTTGACGTGGGCACACACAAATTCGATGGCACTCTTTATCGATCACGTGCGCACGCACACACACATCATCCCTCTTTTCGATTCTATGGACACCTCAAGCCGGTGATACCTCCACTCTCTTCTCGTGGATCACCCCCTCTATATATATGTTATATCCAGGACTCTATTTCACACACATTGCATATGTTACATTTTTTGATTGAACCCCCCCCCAAAAAAAACTCTCAAGAAACCATACACTATATCTCTCTAGGTTTGTATCTCTCTCACACAACCCCATGTAGGTGGTGTACGTATACAAGAAGAGAATAGGTGCACCGTGCACGTACTCACGCTTCGTGCCCAGCCACACCTGCGCGGGTACATGGTGGAGCTCATTTCTTTACGAAATGGCAGCCCACGTGCTAATTTGAATGCTTGTAGCGGTTGTTTACCTAGGGAGGTCGTGTACCACGACTGCATGAAACAAAGTTCGACTTGACGCGCTGCCGCGTTATTTTTAAATAAAGTTATAGCGCTCAATGGCACGTACACAGAATATAAAGCGATTTTTATGGAGAAAAGGTAGTCCGCTCACTATATACAATGGAGCCTTGCATGCCTGGTTTGTCGCTCTTTAGAGTATCTCACACAAGGCTGCGGTGGCCTCTCTCTCTCTCTCTCTCACCGTTGGTCACTAATCCAACCGCATCCCGTCCGCTGGGGGAAAGGGAGTATGGTGGCCTCTCTCTCTCACCGTTGGTCACTGATCCGGCCGCATCCCGTCCACTGGGGGAAAGGGAGTGCGGTGGCCTCTCTCTCTCTCTCTCTCGCCGTTAGTCACTGATCCGGCCGCATCCCGTCCACCGGGGGAAAGGGAGGAAGTTTATCGTTTCTCCGTTCAACGGTGCCGAGGCAGCACGCCCCGATCTGCGGTACACGCCGTTCTCTCTAACCAAACTCCGGCGCGGCAGGGCCTACGCCACCTGCTCGCAGATTCCGCCCGCCGCCACTCACCTAGTTACATCCCGACGATGTCCAGGTATCCTCTCCGGCCTTGCTTCACTGTCCGTCTTCCCACGTCGCTGCATGTGGATCTTCCATAGTTCTTTGCCCAAAACGTAGCTCGTCCAGCGTACTTTCCATATTGCATTCTCGTCCTCACACCGTTTTAGACAAACACAATCATGTTGTTGTCTTCCCTTAGGGCAAGGAATATGCTTCTTTTTTGTCGTCGCATGTGTCATCAACTATTATTGGCCTGTAATTGTTTCCTTTCTAACTCTTTTTTGCAAACAAGGCTATCCATTTCGCCTCGTTGCTATTGCAACCTTTTGGTGAACTGCACAAATCACTTTTTTCTTAAGAGTGTTCTGTGTAGTTGTACTAAAATGTCACATGGGCAAGGTCTCTACATTTCAGTGCGACTGCACAAAGGGAGATTGGTTTTGCTCTATCCTACTCATCCAACTCTGAGCCTAATCTTCTCCAACTAGTTAGTCTTAAAAGAGACTGCAAAGGTGACCAGCTTCTATTTATGTGTTTATTGTTTCATCAGCAGTCCTCTATTATCATAATCACACTTAATATCTTTGGAACAGGGACGCTCAGCTCTATTTTAGTGGAACTGCACAAAATGATCGGAATTTTGCATGCTCCAAACAGCTACTTTTTTCCCAACATGCCTTGTTGATTTAGACAGAGCTAGGGGGACGTTGCTGCCAATGAAAGCATGGATCAATTTTAATTTAACACCTTCTCACAACTCTGTCTTCAGTTGTGATGTAATTATTAGCTCTGATATGCTAATAATTGACATGCATTAGCAAGGAAGTTAGTTTTTATTGTTTCGAAAGAGCATCAATGGCAAGACACGCTAAAAGCAAGTGAAAGCTCACACCATTGTACAATTTCATGTCTCATTGGAAAATTATTTGTATAGTATGTCAATTATGTAAACAAATGATGGAAGCTTGATAGCATTGCCGTAAGCCTCTTCATCATCCAGTCCATGTGCCATGCACAAAATTATACTCCTTCGCTCCTAAATATTTGTCTTTTATAAATTTCAAACGGGCATATTTTAGAGTGTAGATTCACTCATTTTGCTTCAGATGTGTACTCCTCCGTTCGAATATTCTATTTGTCTTTCTAGAGATTTCAACAAGTGACTACATACGGAGCAAAATGAGATAATCTACACTCCAAAATATGTATATACATCCGTATGTGCCAGTCCATTTGAAATCTCTAAAAAGACAAATATTTGAGTAGTCACTCATTGAAATCTCTAGAAAGACAAATATACTCCGGAGTATATTTAAGAACCGAGGGGGTAGTGCACAACCGCATGGGAGACTCAACCCGGTCGTTGCGCCGCATTAATAGTGAGTAATGAGCAGTCAAATCGTAAGCCCCACCTTTCTCACTATAAGTTGCTCTAAAGAAGCAACCATCAATACGGTGTTCTTTGAATCCGCTCATACTACTCCATCCGTCACTGTTTATACAACGCGCTTCAGAAAAAAGAAAAAAGATCTGTGGGACCAAGGCGACTAGTGATCGACCTGAAAAATAGCATTGGTAGTTATAGCACGGCGTCTATTACTGGTAGAGGGAATAATGCGTACACACATGCATGCAGTGCTTCCACCCCGGGTACACACATGCATGCACTTACTCCATTCCGTAGTTACATGGAGAGAAAATTGTGGACATAATTGAGGTTACCACGCCCTAATTAATTGAGCATTAAACCAAACGCGTCTAATGTCTCTCTGGTGGTGGAAATGCATTGAGAGAAATGCATCATAATGAAGCGCACCCTGTAAACTTTGACGGAGGGAGGAGTAGTATGAAGGTTCAAAACCAAGTACGCGTATGGCCAGTCGGTCAACGCACCTCCTCTTGGCATATCACTGACATGTGGGACAGGAGTGTGAGCAAACCGATCTCAATTGACGGCAAAGAGCCAACCCGCCGTTCCTTGAGAGAAACGAGGAGCGAGAACTCACAGACGGGTTTGCTTGGAGGCCAAGATATATTCGACCATGGTTGGTTGATCGATATCATTCATTACATGTTGCCATGTTGGGCTGCCGTTTTCCGCCCTTCTCAGGAATAAACGTGTACTTTATCAGAGATAAAAAGAAACAAGAGTACAAATGCTCCACCATGCGGTTCTAGCAGTAGTACTACTCGTACTACTGTGCTTGGCTCTTCGCCTCTTCGTGAAGTCGAACAATGATGGTACTCTGCATGTTGGGTACTACAGTGTATGCCTCTGACAATCTAACACTGAATGGACTGATGCATGTCCACCGAGGGTAGGTTGCATTAGTCAAAAAGCGTAAGCGAGCTTCACCTTGTCCTGCAAGCTTCTCCTCGTTCTGCGAGTTGACGGGACACACCAAAAAGTAGTGCTAGTCCATACTCCCTCCTTTCCAGTGAATATGGCTCAATCCTTTTTGCGGGTAAATGAGAGAGCTTTATTCATATATAAGCATTCTTTGGACGATCAGCCAAGACACTGGTCACTAGGAAGCGAGGTACCCCACAAAAAAGAAGTAGGAAGCGAGGTGTTTCATCAAGCCAGCTCTCGGCCACATTCAAAGTGCAACAAGCACGGTTCACGAAGATGCGCCGCAAGGTTTGCTGACCTGTTTACATGCTGAATAACAAAAAAAGAGGAAATATTACCGACCGCTACTATTTGTAATAGGATATGAGCCAGAATTAAGCGAGAATTGTAGCGAGTATTCCATGCAATCAACTTCCATTATCACATGCGAGAACCCTCGAAGATAACCAAATGTGTTGAAGATTGCTTTATCACATTTTAAAATTATAATAAGAGTGCAGACGCTCCTCCATCCTGTTCCTAGTACTAGTATAGTATGTACCTTTATAGACTATCTTAGTAAACTTTGCGCTTGGCTGTTTGCCTATTTGGGAAGTCGAACAATAGTAGCCCTAGTAGTATAGTGTATGCTTCTGGCAATCTGACACCGAATTAACTGTTGCACGTCCACCGCCTGAGCGAGGGAGAGCTTGCATTAGTCAAAAGTTTCTCCTTGTCCCGCGAGCCACCGCACGCAAGTAATGCTAGTCCATACCGCCTCCTCTCCGGTTAATATGGATTAATTTCAAACGAGATAAATACACTGTCTGTCACTGTATATTTGTAAAAGTATGGTCAGTGGACTTCATAATACGCTCATTGCGCTCAATATATATATTTTCCGGTGTTTATACGGTCACTAGCTCACGCTGACTTAGTATGTTTGTGCATGCACGTGTAGGTTGAGTAATTAGCGTGACCGTGTGTGTTCCGTCGTGTACTCGGACATGCATGCATTAGGGCGTCACGCGCGTTTTTGCGTCCATGTGTACGTGTGACTTTTGCATACACTTAGGGGGAGTACGTGTAGGGGCCAATAAGGAGCAGTCAAATCACACAGTAAATCACGTCTGTTGTATTCGTGTCTCACCCTCCTCCACGGCTCGACCCCACACGGTCGCTCGGCATGCCACTCACCACCAACCGAGTATACGATAACTTTCCCGCCTGCTTGTCGATGGATCGCGCCATGGAGTACTACTAGCACTACTGGAAGAGATTGACGAGTTGGGGGAGGACAGCTAGCTGTAGCACGGACTCCCAAAAACTTTTTACATGCATGTTGTAGCTGGCTATTGCGACCTTTGAACGCGGAGCAGCCGCGTGCACCCAGAAGCGGCGCGGGCGACGCTCTCTCGGCCAGCGCGCCGCTTCAATGCCGGTGCCAGTGAGAGGTCGCATCCGCTCTGGCCGGGCATGAATGCGGCACTGACCGTTTCGGGCGGGAAGCACGCGCGGGTGATGAAGAGGGTTCGGGTTGGTTAGGACCGGCCGTGGCAGCGGTCCGGACGTGCGCAAACAAGAGATGTTGTACGTTAATATTGCTGCGTATATAACTAACAACGTAAATAATATGCCAGTTGGACAAATATGATTGGAGATGGAGATGGAAATGGAATTTTACGTAAACACAAATATGCATGTCTATGTCTATGTGTGTGTGCGCGACGACTCTCGTGACCTGGAAGCGGGGGCGTGTTTTTGATCGAGTTTTCTTTCTTGGTACGTTAGAACATCAATTTGTCCAATTCACATCTACATGTTATTTAAGGATATCACATCTAAGCTCCCACAAGTATATAATGTAGCAACAAGAAACAAAAAAATAGGACAAAAAAATAGACCACAAACAGAGTGGACAACAACTTAGATGTGACATAACTATGTCACATCTAGATGTGTACTAGACAGACCCTTAAAAAATTGTCCGCCAGTTTTCGTTTCTTTTTTCCGGGAATGCGCGTATTCTATTTAAAACCGATGCTATGGAGAGATATTTTTACTCCATTATAGCCTCTTGTTTGATAGAGTTTCTCGCATCTCGCTCTCTCACCCTCTCCATATCAAAGCAAGATGACAGTGTCCAGTCTATCTCTCTCCTCACCGGTGGTCACAGATCCGGCCGAATCCCGTCCGCTGCGGGAGGTGAGGAGGTGCAGCGTTAACGTTATGCGCCGTCGGTGACGACGGAGCCGATCTTGCGCACTCCTCTCGGCCGAGCTGGCGCGGACGAAGATCCTCCGCGCCCTTGTTCGCGGCCGTCGTGTGGGCAGATCCCGCCCGCCCGCCTAAACGACATCTCGCCCACCTGAGGTATAACTTGTTGTACTGGTCCAGCTCCCCAGGTCGCTACGTGTGGGTTTTCTTCTATGCGACTACTCCCCATCTCCCCATGCATAGTAGCTAGGGTTCGTCGGCTGGTCCAACATCACCTACTAGTACTATTATACTCGGTGGAGGTATACATGTTGTTTTGACAAAAAGTACATGGTGGTTGTGTGGTCATTGTCCATATGGTGGTAGTACTATCACTGGTTAAATGAAGAAATGCTTTTTTTCTTGGGTATCCTGGTTTAGTTCCCATCAAGATATAATTATGATGCTTTTGTTTGTTGGTGTACTTTTCATTAACCCTTTTTTATATTTTTGGAAACAGCGATGCGTGTCTCCATACCCGGGCATGTCTTCCTCAATTTTTGTGGAACTGCACAAAATTGGATGGCCATTGTTATTCCGCCTCACTGTCCTCTGCCACGTGGTTCTTCCTTCCTCGAGCTTGATTACTGAGAAGGAACAGACCATAGTGAGGATTTGTCGAACTTCATAGGTGCCTCACCCAAACTTGATGCCAAATGGATGATGTATCACCACGATGACCTATCGATGCTCATGGTCGCGCCTCATGGTTGCGTCGGCTGGTGAAACTGATCCATTTTCAATTAAAAACAAGCTGTCTTCCATCAGTGCTCTTTGCTTGTTACACACAAAGATGATATACTGCGTCAGTTCACCTTGGTTGCGTTGGAGACGCAGTCGTCTTTCACGTTGGTGCAATTTTATCACACAATTGGCTATGAACCAAATGTTTCCTCGAAGAAGGATCGACGTTGGTACAAAGAGCATAAGGTTTGTATTGATTTCTAAGCATTCTCAAAACTTTATCTCCAGCTCCCCTGTAATTTTATTTGTCCAGCTATTAACTTTGATTTAAAAAATGGTGTGGACTAAAAACCCGGATGGACGTAGTAGCCCTCCATTTTTATTTACTCCGCATATTAGATTTGACTGAAGTCAAACTTTGTAATACTCTCAAACCTTTACGATAATTGAAATTAAAATTCTTTATTTGTACACACTCTCACACGTTTCCGATAATTTGGTGCATGTGTGGTTGTTCACTTAAGGGAGGGTAGTGTACCACACGTGAAGGACAGGAAGTGCGACCAGGACGCGTGGGCGTGGATTGTTAGTTCATCAGAAGTAGTACTCCCTCTATACATGAAATAAAGAGTTTCGTTTCGTACTTACATATTTTAAAACGATTGTTATGGAGAGAATAAGAAAACCACTCCACTATATATTAGTCGTATACACACGAGAGTACTATATGGACGCAGCTTCATTGACTTAGTGCACCTGCCTTTGGGTTTATGACAGGTGGGCCCAAAATGTGGCTGGTTCACCTGTCATACAACCAAAAGCAGATGGAGTGAAGGCACCAGAGCTCAGTCCGTACTACATTAGTACTCCCTCCGTAAACTAATATAAGAGCGTTTAGATCACTACTTTAGTAATCTAAACGCTCTTATATTAGTTTACAGAGGGAGTATATATATAAGAGGGAGCCTCAGCGCTTGTTCGCTAGGGTTTGCACTCTCCACACGCTCGCCGCAATACATATATGTTACACGCTGGAGGCTCAACGTTCATTTGCTAGGGTTTGCTATATTCACAGTCTCTCACCCTCTCTTCACCAGATCTAAACAAGACTGCGTTGGCCTCTTGTCTCTCTCCCCCCTCACAGCTGGTGAAGGAGGCGTCCGTATCCCGTCGCACCGGGAAGGGGAGGAGGTGCAGCGTTAACTCTATCGCCTTCGGCGAGGGAGGCAATCCAGTGCCGGCTGCATTGATCTCTTTCACTCAGCGCCTGTGCGGGAGGGCCACTGTCGGTGTCAAAACCGGCGGATCTCGGGTAGGGGGTCCTGAACTGTGCGTCTAGGCGGATGGTAACAGGAGACAAGGGACACGATGTTTTTACCCAGGTTCAGGCCCTCTCGATGGAGGTAAAACCCTACTCCTGCTTGATTGATATTGATGATATGGGTAGTACAAGAGTAGATCTACCACTAGATCAAGGAGGCTAAACCCTAGAAGCTAGCCTATGGTATGATTGTTGTTCGTCCTACAGACTAAAACCCTCTGGTTTATATAGACATCGGAGAGGGCTAGGTTTACACAGAGTCGGTTACAATGGTAGGAGATCTACATATCCGTATCGCCAAGCTTGCCTTCCACGGCAAGGAAAGTCCCATCCGGACACGGGACGAAGTCTTAAATCTTGTATCTTCATAGTCTTGGAGTCCGGCCAATGATGATAGTTCGGCTATCCGGACACCCCCTAGTCCAGGACTCCCTCAGTAGCCCCAGAACCAGGCTTCAATGACGACGAGTCCGACACGCATATTGTCTTCGGCATTGCAAGGCGGGTTCCCCTCCAAATTCCATGTGCTTCCCGAATAGTGTCCGGATTCCCTATAAATGTTGCGCTTCTTGGCTTCCACGTCCAATAATGGCCCTCTTCCACGTGTCGTTCGAATGCGAAAAGCCAGGGTATTTTTACACTTTACCCCCTGGCTGCGCGAATAAACTGCCTATAAGAGAGGCGAGGATCTAGATCCGAATCACACCATCCTCCTTCCGCGAGTATTCATCGAAGAGCCTCTGACAAAAATCCACTCCATCATGGACAGTCGACGCGGCTCCTCCTCTCGCGCTCCCAGCCCTCAGCCAGGAGATTGGGGGAGATGTTCAGTCCCGCATAGCGAGCTGGTGACGCTCCAAGCAGAGGGATATCTTCCCCCAGCCTTCATGGTTCCGGTTCGAGCCGGACTGGCCACCTATAAGGGCGGAAAGCAGGCGGAGAGCGTCCCCAATCCCTCCAAAGGAGAGCGGGTATGCTTCATCCCTTATCTAATAAGGGGACTCGGATTTCCCATACATCCGTTTCTCCGGGGGCTCGTGGAATTCTATGGGCTCCAGCTTCACCACCTCACGCCTGCCTCCATTCTGCACATCGCAGGCTTCGTGGCCCTTTGCGAGCTGTTCTTGGGCATCGAGGCCCATTTTGCGCTGTGGAAGAGATTGTTTTGCCTCGTACCCCGTTCTCATGAGGGGTCGATAAATAAAGTGGGCGGAGCCGAAATATGGCACATCGCCGGGACCGGATATCTATCCGGAACCCCGAAGAAGGCATCCGAAGACTGGCCTTCGGAATGGTTTTATATGGAAGACGCCCCGCTGCCGGACCCAGCTCCGATCATCCTCCCGGAGTTCAGCAATGCTCCTCTGAAGAAACGCCTGAGTTGGCGCCCACGGAGCCCTCAACGGGAGAATGATGGGGACGTTCAATATCTGATGGGACGAATAAGGTTATTGGCTCATTCCGGATTAACCATGATTGGAGTCATGGCCACATGCATCATGCGAGGGGTGCAGCCGCTCCAATATAGGGGCCACCCCATGTGGGATTTCAACGGGAAGGATGATGCCACCCGCCATGGCCACAAGGGGCCGGGATCGGTTGCCGATCTGGTGAAGATCCTGTCTGGCTTGTACAAGGGGGAGAAGGAGGACTTCCTCCGTGCGAGTCCATTGAATGGATTTTCGATGAACAACCCTCGGAGCTGGGTAAGCAGACGTTTGTCTATCCGATCCATATTCCCAAATTTAAGTGTCTCACTTTGTGATTTCGACGCAGGAACTGCGCCGGGCCGTAGAGGATATACACAGCCTGGCTCCACAACTAGAGGGTCGGGAACGATCCCTTGATCCGGCCTACAAAGAGGATACAGACATAAAGGTGGAGCTGATCGATGGGGTGTTCCACCAACTTAGCATGGACAATGCTTTGGTCGCCATTACGGTCGACTACCCCGGTATATCTCCGGCTTCCCAGGTAACTGTGACCGGAGTCCTGATACCATTACTCATCCGTGCTTATCTCTGACCACCGTATACCAATGGTGCTCCACAGGGGGTGCCTTTGACGCGGAAGCCGAACCCGCGGCGGCTGACCAACAAGGGGCAGCTCGGCCCAGCAGGCGGAAAAGAAGTGCGGCGCGAATCGAGACGTCGCCGCAACGGTATGGCGCACCCCCATATTTCTGAAAAAGATTCCTGGAAGGCATACTAACGCTCGTGGTTTTTCAAGAGAAAGAGCGCTCGCCGGACTGTGCCCGGAGATGTTGCCAATCCCGCCTCCACCAGCCAGGCTCCAACACTAGGTCCGGAGGGGGAAGCGAACGCAAGGCGCGCGTCGGGTGCTCCTCCAACGGAGGACGCCGACAGGTTGTCCGCCACCAGATCTGAGGTGGAGAGCGCCATGAATCACAGGCGCCGCCGGACAGTTCTTCGTGACGCATGCTTCTCCCCCGAGGCGTTAAATGCCTTTAATTCAGGTGATGCGCACCTCCGTGCTGCTCAAGATGGTCTAGCCAGAGCCATGGAGCAGTATGTGAAAGACATACGGGTGAGGAATTTTGATAGTTATATATGGCAGTAGCCCCCGACACTTAAAATAGTTAGAATAACTCATTTAAGGATCATTTGTTATGCAGGATCTTACGGAGAAGAATACCCACCTGTCCCAGGAGCTTCAGGAGTGCAAGGCCCAACTTGAGGCCGCACTAGCCGCCACGGGAGGAGCCACAGAGACCCCCTCCGGTAATATATACTTTCAAAAGAGCAGTAGTTTGTAAAGTGTGGTGTGTGTATGGGTCTGACAATAATGTTGCAGATGGTGCCGGACTAGATCCAAACAGGAAGCAGCTACTACGCCAGCTAAAGGCCGGCGAGAAGGTGCTTACAAGGGTGCGGCGGGAGAAAAATAACCTCCAAGATGCCAACACTCGGCTGGGCAAGGAACTGAAAGATGTTTGGGTCCAGCTGTCTTACTCCGTGAAGAAGAATCAATGGCTTCGTCGAGGCATTTATAGTAAGTGCTTGAACGAACTTTTGAAAACAAGAGTTCGGCGAGGATGTCGATTAACCAAAATATGTCTGTAGGTATGCTCACGGGCCGTCCTGCAGAGGAGATGCCCGGTTCAACGGGTGACCAACTTCCCGAGCTGTTGCAACTGCACGAACGAGTTCGGCAAGTGATGAGCGGCATCGCCCAGGCCTTATGGCCATCCGTCTCCCTACCCGAGGGTCTTGGAGGGCTTGTGGAGAAGCTTTAGGTAGCACGGCGGCGCTTCCGTCTGTGGAAGATATCAGCCTGCCATCAAGGCGCCAGGGAGGCCTGGGCCATGGTGAAGACGAGGTACACGAAGGCCGATCCAAACCACATGGCCGAGGTCGGACCTGTGGGGCCTGATGGGAAGGAGATCCCTGTGAGCTTAATGTACGCCCAAGTAGAGTTGGCCGCAAAGTATTCCCAGCGGGACTGTAAACTAGACAGCCTATTAGATGGTATTGAAGAGGAATACAATCAGTCAATTTGACTATGTAATTTAAAATGACATGTAAGATGCCTTCTAGCCGGATTGTAGATCGTTTGTCATTGCGGACCTTTTCGCTTCAACCTCGGGACCCGACAGTCCGGAGTGTGTCCGAATACCCTCGCGGTTATAAAAAAACCGGGGCATGCATGGAGACCAGGCGTAGGGGTCATTAGTGCTTTAGCAGACAAGTGCCCAACTAGTTATGTTATACTACATGGTTAGTAAGAAACATCTTCCAGGGATAATAGTTCCGTTAGGGGTTCCTTTCCCTGGGAGGCATGCCCTAAAGTGCATGCCCGGACTGCGAAAAAAGCAGGAAAGCATCTGGGGGCAGATAAATAGGCAGGTAAGAAATCGTCTTTTAGTTCACCGACCGAATATTCCCTTAAGAACGCTAGCTTTCGGCTTCACCGGTCGAGGTACACGTCCGGTGACCCGCAAGAATAATCGCAGAGGTGCTCCCTTTACCTCCTAGCCGAACAATCGGGAACGTATGGGTAAGCATAGGAGCCAGGCAACCCTGCTTGGCCAAAACTTAAGTCATATCGATGCATATAATGGTGAATAAAAGGTACATGCGGAAGTGCGACACATGTGTTGGGCATGAAGCCCGTATAAATAAGCTTCTCTTAAAGAAGCCCCCAGGTATAATGAGTGCGAGCAGCACGTCAAGTGTGTGCGAACAATGCGCAAATCAGCCTCCAAAGGCTTTAAAAGAAAGGGAGGGAGAAAGAGAGAAAAAAAAGATAGCTAAAGTATAAAATGTGGACGGAGGAAGGAGACGAACTCAGAGTCCGGCGCTAGGCGTAGAATCTTCGGAGACGGGCTGCGTTCCATGGGTTCGGCTCGAGTCTGTTGTCCGTCGCGTTTCGCAGATGGTATGCTCCGTCGGTCAGGACTTGGTCGATGATGAAGGGACCTTCCCATTTGGGCTTGAGTTTTTCCTTTTTCTTGTCCGGCAGGCGTAGAACTAGTTCACCAACATTGTATGTTTTGGCCCGTACTTCTCTGCTTTGATATCTTCGGGCCTGCTGTTGATAGAATGCGGAACGAGCTTTTTCCACGTCGTGCTCCTCCTCTAAGGCGTCCAAACTGTCCTGCCGATCCAGATCGGCTTCTCTTTCTTCGTACATGCGCACGCGAGGTGAGTCATGAATTATGTCGCAGGGCAAAACTGCCTCTGCGCCGTATACCATAAAAAATGGTGTGAATCCGGTAGTGCAATTCGGCGTGGTCCGCAGCCCCCAGAGTACGGAGTCGAGCTCCTCTACACAGTGCGTGTTAGATTCCTTGAGGGACTGCACTAGTCTGGGTTTAATGCCGCTCATGATTAGACCATTTGCATGCTCGACTTGACCGTTAGTTTGAGGGTGATAGACTGAAGCGTAGTCGAGCTTGATGCCCATGTTTTTGCACCAGAGTTTAACCTCGTCGGCCATGAAGTTTGTGCCGTTATCAGTGATGATGCTATGGGGGACACCGTAACGGTGTACTACCCCTGATATGAAGTCTATCACGGGTCCGGATTCGGCCGTCTTAACTGGCTTGGCCTCTATCCATTTGGTGAATTTGTCTACCATGACCAATAGGTATTTTTGCTTGTGGGTTCCCCCTTTAAGGGGTCCAACCATTTCAAGCCCCCAGACTGCAAACGGCCAGGTGATGGGTATAGTTTTGAGGGCGGTGGGTGGCATGTGGCTCTGATTAGCAAAGAGCTGGCAACCGACGCATCATTGGACTAAGTCCTGAGCATCTGCCTGGGCCGTCGGCCAATAAAATCCTGTACAGAAGGCCTTGCCTACAAGGGCCCGTGCTGCAGCGTGGTGCCCGCCAAGTCCGGCGTGAATCTCAGCCAGAAGATTTCGCCCTTCCTCTTCAGAGATGCACCTTTGAAGGACTTCGGTTGTGCTTTTCTTATAAAGCTCTCCCTCATGGACCTTGTAGGATTTAGATCGCCTCGTTTTGGTCTTCGGGAAGTTCCTGCCTGATTAAGTAGGCTAGGAATGGTTCTGTCCACGGGGCAATGACTGCCATTATTTCGTGGGCTGAAGGTGTTATTTCATTGGCAGAGCCATCGATTGTGTCAGAGTGTTCGGTTTTGGGTGGTGCGGTTGGTTCTGGGTTGTTGTTTCCGGACTCCCCTTCCCATAATACGGATGGCTTGAAAAGCCGCTCCAGGAAGATGTTGGGAGGGACGGCGTCGCGCTTTGCACCGATGCGTGCCAACACGTCAGCCGCCTGGTTATTATCCCGATATATATGGTGGAATTGGAGTCTTTCGAACCGAGCTGACATTTTTAAGACGGCGTTGCGGTAGGCTGCCATTTTCGGATCCTTGGCGTCAAAGTCTCCATTTATTTGGGTATTGCGAGGTTTGAATCCCCGCGGACCTCTAGGCGTTGAATGCCCATGGAGATTGCCATCCGGAGACCATGTAGAAGGGCCTCATATTCGCTCTACATTGTTGGAGTCCGTACATTACCTCGAGTACGATGGACCGTGTCTCCGCTGGGGACGCCGAGACGACGCCACTTTCTGACCGCCAACATTTTGGAGCCGTCGAAGTGCATGATCCAATTGGAGTATGCGCCGTACTCTTTAGGGAGTTCGGCTTCGGTCCATTCAGTGATGAAGTCGGCCAAAACTTGCGACTTGATAGCTCGCCGTGGTTTGTAGGTTATGTCGAATGGTAGGAGCTCATTGGCCCATTTTGCAATCCTGCCCATCGCGTCGCGGTTGTTTATAATGTCATTAAGAGGTACTTCGGAGGCTACTGTTATCGAACACTCTTGAAAGTAGTGTTGCAGCTTCCGGGATGCCATGAACACCGCGTACGCTATCTTTTGATAATGTGGATACCGGGACTTGCATGGAGTTAGGACAGTGGATACGTAGTACACTGGTTTTTGAAGAAGGAATTTGTGTCCTTCCGTTTCTTGTTCGACGACGAGCACCGCGCTTACAACTTGATGTGTTGCCGCGATGTATAATAACATTGGTTCGCCCAAGTTGGGCGCGGCCAGGACCGGATTTGTTGCCAATATGGCCTTTATTTCGTCGAGTCCGGCCATGGCGGCATCCGTCCATTCGAAGTGTTCGGTGTGCCGGAGGAGGCGATAAAGTGTCACACCCTGATTTTCATGGCACAACATTTAAGTCACTAAATCATGCTAAAATGTGGATTGACAAAAACTTTTGAGTGTTTTGTCTTTGCTTTGATTGAATGTTTGTCTGCTGTTTGCAAGTGCTCTAAAAATCAAATAAGTCCTCCAACTTCTATACTTCATCCCCTTGCTCCAAACTCTTGAACCAATGATCATGCCATGTGTATAGGACATAAAAATATTTACTTACAAAAATAATTTGGCCAAAAAGTATTTTCAAAAAGTAGTTTTCCAAAAACCCCTGAATTGAGGTTTGCACCGCAAGTACTTAATTTAGGGCATTAAAAATCCTTATAAAATATATTTGACTCCTATTAGAAATAGGATACCCGAAACCACAAAAATATAATTTTAAAAGTTGTTTTCCTATTTTATTTAAAAGCTTTTTATCAAGGCGAAATGGTCTTTAATAGGAAAAATTATTTTGTTGTTTCCAAAATATTTGACAAAATTTAGGAAACTCATAGGACATATATTGTCCATATATGAGAGTTTCAACACATGGTCATGTTCAAAATATTGGTCAAATCCCTCAAAAACCCTTTCTGGATATTTCAAGCTTTTGAAATATTTACAAAGGAAATATTCTCCAAAAATTCCAAGGAAATTCTAGCATGTCACATATGACATATTAGATGATCTTGCCAAGTCTCATGACTTGGAGAACAAGATAACATCATCAAATCCCCTTAGAACCATTTTTGTCCATTTTCAAGTTTGAACAACTTTACATTGCCAAACATGTCCAAATGTTCTCAAACCTTGTGAACATGCTCCAATGGTCTAATAATTCATATAAACCAAATGGCACAAGTTGGAGAACAAGTTATATTGATCAAAGTACCCCAAAACCCTCTCTGACCAGAATCAAATTTGAACAAGTTTGTTCTGCCAACTTTTTCTCCTTGACCCCAACTTTTGTGAGAATGATTACATGACCAAATGAGGCCACCACACCAAGTGATGCATCAAGGAGAATTGATTTGCATGACTAAATCTTGGTGAAGCCATTTCTGCTGATTTCTAGGGTTTACAAAAGTTACATTGGCTACTTTGCCCAAATGAGCTCAAACTTGGTGGAACACCCTACTTCTATGTGCCATTCCATCCTGTTAAGTCTCATGGAAATTAAAGTTCATTTGCTTGCCCAAACCTTTATCAAACACCTTCTGGCATTTTGCAAAAATCACTATTTTGACCCCTTCCACTATTCTTGGGGAGCTCAACTTTTTACCACAGCCCCTCAGAGTCCCCTTACACCTCCAGTAGCAATGGCAAATCCATGGCTCAATTATTGGGGTGTGAAAACCCTCATTTCCTTCTCTGGACAGCAGCATCCTTCTCCTTTCTCACCTCCCTCCTCATTCTAGAGGTTCACCAGGGCATCCAAGGCCACCTCCCCTTTGTTTACTCCTCCCTAAACACCCTAGACACAAGTGGCCACGCCCTACAAGCCAAAGGCATGCCCTGGCATGCAATTGGCGTGCTCAGAGCCTTCTGATGCACACCAAGACCTGTAGCCGCCTCTTCCAACCACCTCCGGCCACCTAGGGCCTCCCCTCGTGTCCCCGAGGTCACCTCGACGTCCGCAAAGACGCTACACTGCTGTCCCCTCCTCTTTCTCCCTCTCCGCTCTCCTCGCATGCAGACAGAACACCGCCCGGCCGCGGGCAGCAGTGAGGGACCCCCGCCTTGCCGCATTCCCCGCTCCCTCTCTTCTCCTCTTGGGCGTAGTCCACGCCCACGAACACCCCGGACATGGCCGAGTGTGCCAATTCGGCCTCCAGCATCGCCTAGGCCGTGGCCATGGACGCCGTCCACGGTGCACCGTCACACCGCCTTAAACGACCATCCCGAGCCCCTCCTCTGGGGGCCATTTGCTCTACCCTCCCCCAGAGACCTCCTCGAGCAGCCAGCTCCCTTCCCCGTGCCCTCCATCCACCGCAATGGCCGGAGCCTTGCCGTCGGTCTCCACGTAAATCCGCGCCCATCTCTCCTCTTCCTTCCCTCTGAACCGCGCTAGAGCGCCACCACCGTCGCCTCGAGACCCTCCTGATTCTCCTCTCCTCCCGTGGCTGTTCCGTCGAGCTGCATCACCACCGTCGGCCTCGTCCGCTTGTGATCGACGCTTGCTCGACCCGGTGCCCCTGGGCGACCGTGTCACCGACGGTTGGACGCGGCTGGGTCCCCTTCGCACGCCGGTGGGCAGAGCATCGCCGGGGATGCCCTGCAGCGCCGGCAAGCCGCCGTCGACGCCGCCCTTGCCTCTGCTCTGTTCGAGCGGGAGGTTGGGGATGAACCCGACAGGTGGGCCCCGCTCGTCAGCAGCATAGTGGGGCGGGCCCAGGAGTTAAGTGAACACGGCCTCTACTCGCTGACGCCTTCGCTCGAGAAAGGCGTATTCTCCTAAGTACGCCTTCTACGTCACCCCCACTCCGCACACGTGGCCGAGCCGCTGGGCCGGCCCAGTAGCACCGCCGCTATCCCTCGCCCGGTGCGCTCTGCTGCCGCCCAGATTTGGCCCATTTAGGTAAATCCTCTCCTTTTCTTTTTCTGTAGACTTTAAAAATCCATAGAATATTCATATTATCTCCAAATTTGATGATTCAAATTTCTAGTAGCTCATAAAATCATGATCTATCTCATGGTGCAATTTGCACATTTTTCCATAAAGATTTTCTTCACAAATATTTATCAAATCCCCATTTTCCTATTTCTGTGATGAACTTTAGAAAATCACAGAGAGCCCATTTTTGATCCAAATTCCATGATTCAAACTCCTAGATGTTTCTAAGTTCATAACTTAGTTTATGAACATTTTTATTAATACTTTCTGTATCACCTCAAATAATGGTCAATTTCTTGATATATAGCCAACTTTGCAAATTCATAGGAAATCCATTTGAACTCCAAATCCAGTGAAACCAATTCCTAGATGCTTCTAAAATCATCCTTTGTTAAATGGGTGCTTTGCTCATTTTTCAAAAATAATTCTTCTGTACACTTCTTACAAATCCATAAACCCCTTGATTCCACCATATCAAAATGTTCAGAGATGTCCATTGATCAAATCCTAATGAAACCACTTTGGTCATCCCTCAGGTGACCAGAGGTATCCTAGAAAAGTCCAACTCATATTTTTAGAGCACTTTTATTTCCTGCCTTGTTGTGTTGCTTATTATGCTTGCCTTCGACGATAGTTGACGAAGTAGACGGAATGCTCGGAGTTGGACCAGGGATATTTGAAGACCTCGAAGACTTTGTTAAAACAGGCAAGCAGCCCTTTGACCATGACTATGAAACCCTTTTTATGCATGTCATATAGCACTTACTATTGTTGCATCGGAATCATGAAGGATGGGTAACCACTTTGGTGGGTTGCCTCCGTTACTTTTCTCGTTGATACTTGCATTGTGCATGGCCCTACCTTCTTATGAGGGTTATGCCGGTGGGAGTAGATAGGATGCAAATGTAGATGCTACGCAAATGGGATGGGTTTGTGCATGGTGAAGGAGGCAATGTGATTTCAAAAGTCTTTTGAAAACCCGTCGGGTGCCACTTATGCCCGAGGGAGATGATGAGATGGGTGACCACTTGATGACGAAGTGGTGTGCCAAGGAAAGTGTGTGTTGTTTTCAAAACGGATTGGTCGGAGTTGCGACCGTTATTCCAACCTTACATGCGCGACCACTCTACCCTTATATGGGAAAGGGCATTATTGAGTACCTAGACCGATACTAGCTTGGAGCCCGCATTACTCTTGACGGGGAGAGTTGGTGCTCTCTCTTGGGACGGGGTCGTGCCAGGTAGGGCGGCCATGACTGTTTTCACAGGGCACCGAACACACCGTTGGTACCCCGTGCTTGTGGTATGTGATGAATATGGGAGCGAGGCTCCACAACTTTATGATGAGAAATGTTTGGCACGGGGGTTACTACCAATCGAGTGGACTCCATGTTAGTGTCGTCTAGGAAAGGTAGTGATCGGTGCTTACCCGGTACTTGAGGTACCGCGGTCGTGGATGACACGGAAGTTCCCGGATCTAGTGGGTAAAGTGTGCAACCTCTGCAGAGTGTAAAACTATTGAATAGCCGTGTCCACGGTCATGGACAGTTAGGTAACCGCTCTTGGGCTACGCCCACTTGTTTTCAAACCCAATGTGTGTGAGATGATGGTGTTGTCTTGGATCAAGTCAGAGGACTTGACACGATGGAGATGGGTTGGTGCCCTCTCCGTTTATGATAAATGGGTTGGTGCCCCTTTCTATTTATACTGATATCGGTGACCAGATCTCATGGTTACTTAAACTCTCTTGATGCATGCTTTATAGGATGTTGAACATGTCATTGCACTCAAAACTAGCTTTATGCAAAACTTTACCTATGTCATGCATTACTGTACCTTGAACCAAATCATGGGTTGCTTGCGAGTACATTCAAAGTACTCATTGGCTTGCCACGGTTATTTAATTGACCAGAATGGAAGAACCGGAGTTCAAGAAGAGTCCTTTGGAGACGATCATGCGAACTAGGACGTTTCGGTCGTAATGCCCGTAGGGTTAAGGCAGATGGCATGGGTTCTACTTATCAACGGCGATTTCCGCTGCTTTGTTTCATTTGATGTTTAGCCCTTAAGGCTTTACCAATGTAAGACTTGACCATGTTGGTCACTATTTGTGTAAGACGGTATGTATGGATGTAAGACTCTTGTTATTCAGCTTCTGTGTGTTCAGTGAGCATTGATCTCTGGGATCATCTTGACACGCAGCATTCGGTGATCACGACTTGCAGTCGGGGTCCCCACAGAGCTGGTATCGAGCCATCCCGACCGTAGGAAGCCTTAGTTAGCATGGTCGTTAGTTAGGGTAAAACTATTTCCAAAACTACTACTAGTTTTCAAAACTATCTCTACTTCTTTTCCTTCTTAGTTTTTCAAAACTAAGTTATACTTTCCTTATTGATCTCTTCCTTCAAAACCTTTGGTCGCTAGAACCCTTATGCCCCCGACCACTAGATTCCTTGAAATCCTCGCGGATAATCTAGAAGGAAGATGCCTTGCGGACATTCACCGCATCTCCGAACACAAGATTGGCGACATCACCACAAGACGATACCAATGAAGATACATCCTCGAGGAATGAGGACACGAAGACCTAGGAGATGGTGACATCCTTGACATCGCCCCAAGATGATGCAACCTTAGCCTCACGATGATCGGGCATAGGATATGCAAGATCATGATATACACCGCTAATAGAGTAACCTGTCACTACCGTTGTTGTATCGGCAACCACCGTGGATGAGAACCAAGCCATTCGGTCCGCCTCACCATAGTGAGCAGGAAAACGGTTCTCCTCATCCCCGCTCTTGGTGTCGAAGTTGTCATCAACGTAACCGACATGATGGACCTCTATTATGCGTTGTTAATGTCCTTGCATAAAGGATTACCTACAGGTACCATTGACGGTTTAGAAGACAACAAGGATCGCCGTGATTAAGAAGACAATAGAAGACCAAGTCAATGCCGGTTATGAGGAGCCACCTTCACCCCATCACTTCAACAAAGTAGAAGTTGTTGAAGAATCTTGAGCTCAACCGGATTGTTTCATCGAACAACTACAAGAGACGTAGCAACACCCGAGGAAACTCGAAGATCGCATGAGGCACAAGGCACGACTACTGAGTCCGAGAACCCCTAGGGTAGGATGAGTCGTGTACCCCCTATGCGCAGTCAAGTCCGTATGATAGTTCGAATAGAGCGATGATTGTGTGTTGCTTGTTTTTATTTGTTTGTGTTTTGATATAGGTCGCACTTTTGCCCTAGGCGACAAGTATGCGACTATATCACCTTCCTTACCTTGTTTTTTTTCTGTTTGGCCCTTTTTGCACCTGTTTGTTTGCACTTGCACTATAGAACCCCTTTAGGCATTCCTCCTCTATGCTACTTTTCCTCTCATCTCTTTCACAACTCAAGACAAGCAAGACAATATGCACCAAGGATTCCACCTCGGCGACCAACAAGCACTGAAGACTTTTGCTACAACCTACTCGAACAAGTGCAACCCCTTAGAGTTATGTTTAACCCTCAAGATTAGGAACCCATTCCTAGACCCTTCGAGACTTTATAAGGTACCCCAACTCGAAACCTTAACCATGAGCTTAACCTACGGAATTGCAAGAGAACCTGTTAAGCCTCCGTAACCTTGCTTATCACTGGGTTCATTATGGAACTAGTGGACATAGTGAATGAGCACATTATCATCCTAAGATAGCACCAAAACTGACGATGCCATAGGAAGGACCAATTTGAGGATATAGGAATCGAGGACAAATGACTTGATGAGTTTATATCAATGACTTGAGGAATTATATGAGACTATTTGGTGGATTATAAGGCTACCATGATTGGTAGATGAACTTGGTGGGATCATGATTATAGATTAGCATAGTTTTCATTACCCCTGAGTAAATCGGATTTATAGGACAATTATGATCGCAAGCTGAACTCCTGGAAGTGCAAGGATTTGAGTTGATCATATGATAGGAGACAGTTGATATTACGACAATGACTGGGGGAACATGTAGGGATTCTCATTGGACAAGAGATTTGGATTTTAGTAGGTGATTCTAGTTGAATATAGATGCTGAGCATGTCTACATGGTTCGGAGTAAATTGGATTTAGACTAATGATCTCGATCGTGATACCATGTTTCTCGGTGGATGATAAACTTGGAGATTGGACTAATTGTCGGAGTTGATTTAGGGATCTATATAAGCCTGACCTTGGAGTTTACTTGACCATGATAATGGGAATCGTGGATCGGCTATAGTAGAGATAGCCTTTTCAAGTATCTGGGGATTATAGGAACCTTAGGAGATCATGTGGAACACCATAGACATTGGATTTGTGGAATTAAGGGATTACGTAGCGATTAATGGAAGTTAATGGGCTATTGGAGTTGATTCATAGGAAGGAAACAAGATCTTGGAGTGGCTTACGACGTGTTTCCTTAGGATAGAGATGCACTATCTTGGACCTTGGGTCAATAGACTGAGCACTTGGATGGTGGATATTAAATCCAAGCTTGTATGTTCTACCCATGGATTTTTAGGGGTAGCCACACACATGAGTTTGGGGATCGTAGACATATATGATTTTGTTAGATCTCCTCTTGGGAATCATGAGGATATGATTAGCATGAGTGGTGATTAGAGTTGACCTATACTAATGATGCTTTCAATAGTATAAGGTGATCTGTTTGGAGGACTAGTAGAACTATTGGCACCTCAGGAACCGTGCTTAAGGATAGAGATGATAAATGTTCACTCGCACACTAGAATCCTTGAAACCCTTAAGCCCTACCAAGCCATAACATGGTCAGATCATGACCACAGGCTTTGGCTCTAGATCGATAAGACCTTGGCCAATACTCAACCGTGACCACCACCGATACCCCAACCTATACCCTATGCACCACGTGGGCAACTCTTCACGGAGTGCTCTAACAAGCCGGTCGTCATCGTTCCTTGATGACATGCTTGCCTACCCGAAGACGGAGGAAGAATCATTTAGCTAGTCAAGGAACATTTGAAGACCGCCATGCCAAGGAGGAAGAACTACACCAACCACCATCGTCAAGAAGTAAACCTCCGCATCGAAGACCAGGCATATCTGCAAGCCACTTCTCTCAAGGGAACCGAGCATTTTCATGACAAGGAAATCCGCGCCAAGATTCATCGGCCCCCTTCGAGATCACTCCAAGATTTAACAACCCCCCTCCGAGATCACTTCAAGACGAAGAGTAGATGACTACCAGCTAGAGTTACCACCTGAGTTACCCATTGTGCACAACGTTTTCCATGCATCACAATCCATAAGTGTTTCCAACTTCCCAACTTGCCCGATCTCTACGAGGCCATTGACCACCGAGCCATCGACCCCCTAGCCCAATTTAACCTGCCGCAAGCTACACATTAGCAACCTGGATCAAGAAGGGTGTCATACACGAAACCACACCATCAAGTACTTCAATCTCAATGGAGCACTACACGGAAGCAGAAGCAACATGAAGACTTGAAGACTACCCCAGATACAAGTTTCTGTATCCCTTTCCGCGCCTAGCCTAGGAATCTCGGGGACGAGATTCTTGTAAGGGGGGTAGGTCTGTCACACCCTAATTTTCATGGCACAACATTTAAGTCACTAAATCATGCTAAAATGTAGATTGACAAAAACTTTTGAGTGTTTTGTCTTTGCTTTGATTGAATGTTTGTCTGCTGTTTGCAAGTGCTCTAAAAATCAAATAAGTCCTCCAACTTCTATACTTCATCCCCTTGCTCCAAACTCTTGAACCAATGATCATGCCATGTGTATAGGACATAAAAATATTTACTTACAAAAATAATTTGGCCAAAAAGTATTTTCAAAAAGTAGTTTTCCAAAAACCCCTGAATTGAGATTTGCACTGCAAGTACTTAATTTAGGGTATTAAAAATCCTTATAAAAATATATTTGACTCCTATTAGAAATAGGATACCCGAAACCACAAAATATAATTTTATAAGTTGTTTTCCTATTTTATTTAAAAGCTTTTATCAAGGCCAGAAATGGTCTTTAATAGGGAAAAATTATTTTGTTGTTTCCAAAATATTTGACAAAATTTAGGGAAACTCATAGGACATATATTGTCCATATATGAGAGTTTCAACACATGGTCATGTTCAAAATATTGGTCAAATCCCTCAAAAACCCTTTCTGGATATTTCAAGCTTTTGAAATATTTACAAAGGAAATATTCTCCAAAAATTCCAAGGAAATTCTAGCATGTCACATATGACATATTAGATGATCTTGCCAAGTCTCATGACTTGGAGAACAAGATAACATCATCAAATCCCCTCGTAACCATTTTGTCCATTTTCAAGTTTGAGCAACTTTACATTGCCAAACATGTCCAAATGTTCTCAAACCTTGTGAACATGCTCCATTGGTCTAATAATTCATCTAGACCAAATGGCACAAGTTGGAGAACAAGTTATATTGATCAAAGTACCCCAAAACCCTCTCTCGACTGTAGAATCAAATTTGAACAAGTTTGTTCTGCCAACTTTTTCTCCTTGACCCCAACTTTTGTGAGAATGATTACATGACCAAATGAGGCCACCACACCAAGTGATGCATCAAGGAGAATTGATTTGCATGACTAAATCTTGGTGAAGCCATTTCTGCTGATTTCTAGGGTTTACAAAAGTTACATTGGCTACTTTGCCCAAATGAGCTCAAACTTGGTGGAACACCCTACTTCTATGTGCCATTCCATCCTGTTAAGTATCATGGAAATTAAAGTTCATTTGCTTGCCCAAACCTTTATCAAACACCTTCTGGCATTTTGCAAAAATCACTATTTTGACCCCTTCCACTATTCTTGGGGAGCTCAACTTTTTACCACAGCCCCTCAGAGTTTCCTTACACCTCCAGTAGCAATGGCAAATCCATGGCTCAATTATTGGGGTGTGAAAACCCTCATTTCCTTCTCTGGACAGCAGCATCCTTCTCCTTTCTCACCTCCCTCCTCATTCTAGAGGTTCACCAGGGCATCCAAGGCCACCTCCCCTTTGTTTACTCCTCCCTAAACACCCTAGACACAAGTGGCCACGCCCTACAAGCCAAAGGCATGCCCTGGCATGCAATTGGCGTGCTCAGAGCCTTCTTCACAGGCACACCAAGCCTGTAGCCGCCTCTTCCAACCACCTCCGCCACCTAGGGCCTCCCCTCGTGTCCCCGAGGTCACCTCGACGTCCAAAGACGCTACACCTGCTGTCCCCTCCTCTTTCTCCCTCTCCGGCTCTCCTCGCGGCGGACAGAACGCCGCCCGAAGGCGCCGGTCGCCGGCATGTAGGGACCCGCCTTGCCGCATTCCCGCTCCCTCTCTTCTCCTCTTGGGCGTAGTCCACGCCCACGAACACCGGACATGGCCGAGTGTGCCAATTCGGCCTCGGCATCGCCTAGGCCGTGGCCATGGGCGCCGCCCACGGTGCACCGCCACACCGCCTTAAACGACCATCCCGAGCCCCTCCTCTGGGGCCATTTGCTCTACCCTCCCCAGAGACCTCCTCGAGCAGCCAGCTCCCTTCCCCGTGCCCTCCATCCACCGCAATGGCCGGAGCCTTGCCGTCGGTCTCCACGTAAATCCGCGCCCATCTCTCCTCTTCCTTCCCTCTGGACCGCGCTAGAGCGCCACCACCGTCGCCTCGAGACCCTCCCGTACTTCTCCGTCTCCTCCCCGTGGCTGTTCCGTCGAGCTGCATCACCACCGTCAGCCTCGTCCGCCGCGTCGACGCTTTGCTCGACCGGTGCCCTGGCGACCGTGTCACCCACGGTTGACGCGGCCGGGTCCCCGAAAGACGCCGGTGGGCGAGCATCGCCGAGGATGCCTGCAGCGCCGGCAAGCCGCCGTCGACGCCGCCCTTGCCTCTGCTCTGTTCGAGCGGGAGGTTGGGGATGAACCCGACAGGTGGGCCCCGCTCGTCAGCGGCATAGTGGGGCGGGCCCAGGAGTTAAGTGAACACGGCCTCTACTCGCTGACGCCTTCGCTCGAGAAAGTCGTATTCTCGTAAGTACGCCTTCTACGTCACCCCCACTCCGCACACGTGGCCGAGCCGCTGGGCCGGCCCAGTAGCACCGCCGCTATCCCTCGCCTGTGCGCTCTGCTGCCGCCATTTGGCCCATTTAGGTAAATCCTCTCCCTTTTCTTTTTCTCTAGACTTTAAAATCCATAGAATATTCATATTATCTCCAAATTTGATGATTCAAATTTCTAGTAGCTCATAAAATCATGATCTATCTCATGGTGCAATTTGCACATTTTTCCATAAAGATTTTCTTCACAAATATTTATCAAATCCCCATTTTCCTATTTCTCGTGATGAACTTTAGAAAATCACAGAGAGCCCATTTTTGATCCAAATTCCATGATTCAAACTCCTAGATGTTTCTAAGTTCATAACTTAGTTTATGAACATTTTATTAATACTTTCTGTATCACCTCAAATAATGGTCAATTTCTTGATATATAGCCAACTTTGCAAATTCATAGGAAATCCATTTGAACTCCAAATCCAAAGAAACCAATTCCTAGATGCTTCTAAAATCATCCTTTGTTAAATGGGTGCTTTGCTCATTTTCAAAAATAATTCTTCAGTACACTTCTTACAAATCCATAAACCCTTGATTCCACCATATCAAAATGTTCAGAGATGTCCATTGATCAAATCCTAATGAAACCACTTTGGTCATCCCTCGGTGACCAGAGGTATCCTAGAAAAGTCCAACTCATATTTTTAGAGCACTTTTATTTCCTGCCTTGTTGTGTTGCTTATTATGCTTGCCTTCACGATAGTTGATTTAAGTAGACGGAATGCTCGGAGTTGGACCAGGATATTTGAAGACCTCAAGACTTTGTTAAAACAGGCAAGCAGCCCTTTGACCATGACTATGAAACCCTTTTATGCATGTCATATAGCACTTACTATTGTTGCATCGAATCATGAAGGATGGGTAACCACTTTGGTGGGTTGCCTCACATTTTTTTCTCGTTGATACTTGCATTGTGCATGGCCCTACCTTCTTATGAGGGTTATGCGGTGGGAGTAGATAGGATGCAAATGTAGATGCTACGCAAATGGGATGGGTTTGTGCATGGTGAAGGAGGCAATGTGATTTCAAAAGTCTTTTGAAAACCCGTCGGGTGCCACTTATGCCCGAGGGAGATGATGAGATGGGTGACCACTTGATGACGAAGTGGTGTGCCAAGGAAAGTGTGTGTTGTTTTCAAAACGGATTGGTCGGAGTTGCGACCGTTATTCCAACCTTACATGCGCGACCACTCTACCCTTATATGGGAAAGGGCATTATTGAGTACCTAGACCGATACTAGCTTGGAGCCCGCATTACTCTACCGACGGGGAGAGTTGGTGCTCTCTCTTGGGACGGGTCGTGCGGTAGGGCGGCCATGACTGTTTTCACAGGCACCGAACACACCGCTGGTACCCGTGCTTGTGGTATGTGATGAATATGGGAGCGAGGCTCCACAACTTTATGATGAGAAATGTTTGGCACGGGGTTACTACTAATCGAGTGGACTCCATGTTAGTGTCGTCTAGGAAAGGTAGTGATCGGTGCTTACCCCGGTACTTGAGGTACCGCTGGTCGTGGATGACATGGAAGTTCCCGGATCTAGTGGGTAAAGTGTGCAACCTCTGCAGAGTGTAAAACTATTCAATAGCCGTGTCCACGGTCATGGACAGTTGGGTAACCGCTCTTGGGCTACGCCCACTTGTTTTCAAACCCAAGTGTGTGAGATGATGGTGTTGTCTTGGATCAAGTCGAGGACTTGACACGATGGAGATGGGTTGGTGCCCTCTCCGCTTATGATAAATGGGTTGGTGCCCTTTCTATTTATAATTGATATCGGTGACCAGATCTCATGGTTACTTAAACTCTCTTGATGCATGCTTTATAGGATGTTGAACATGTCATTGCACTCAAAACTAGCTTTATGCAAAACTTTACCTATGTCATGCATTCTTGTACCTTGAACCAAATCATGGGTTGCTTAAGCGAGTACATTCAAAGTACTCATTGGCTTGCCACTGGTTATTTAATTGACCAGGCATGGAAGAACCGGAGTTCGAAGAAGAGTCCTTTGGAGACGATCATGCGAACTAGGACGTTTCCCAGTCAGAATGCCTGTAGGGTTAAGGCAGATGGCATGGGTTCTACTTATCAACGGCGATTTCCGCTGCTTTGTTTCATTTGATGTTTAGCCCTTAAGGCTTTACCAATGTAAGACTTGACCATGTTGGTCACTATTTGTGTAAGACGGTATGTATGGATGTAAGACTCTTGTTATTCAGCTTCTGTGTGTTCAGTGAGCATTGATCTCTGGGATCACTGTACACGTGCATTCGGTGATCACGACTTGCGAGTCGGGGTCCCCACATAAAGGGGTAATGCCTTTTCTCCCAAGCGGGAGATGAAGCGGCTTAGAGCCGCCACACATCCAGTCAATTTTTGTATTTGCTTGAGGTCTTTTGGGATATCCAACTGTGACAGAGCTCGGATCTTGGCTGGGTTTGCTTCAATTCCTCTACCAGATACAATGAAGCCCAAGAGCTTTCCGGCTGGTACACCGAAAACGCATTTTTCCGGGTTGAGCTTAATGTCATATGCTCGGAGGTTATCAAATCTGAGCCTCAAATCGTCTACTAGATTTTCCACGTGTTTAGACTTGACGACCACATCGTCTACGTATGCCTCCACTGTTTTGCCGATCTGGGTTGCCAGACATGTCTGAATCATGCGCTGATATGTTGCACCGGCGTTTTTGAGCCCAAAGGGCATTGTGTTGAAGCAGAATGGTCCGTATGGAGTAATGAATGCCGTTGCGGCTTGGTCTGGCTCCGCCATCTTGATTTGATGGTAGCCGGAGTATGCGTCGACGAAGCACAATGAATCGTGCCCTGCGGTAGCATCTATAACTTGATCGATGCAGGGAAGGGGGAAATGATCCTTTGGACAAGCCTTGTTAAGGTCCTTGAAATCGACACACAAACGCCAGGATTTGTCCCTCTTTGGTACCATTACTAGGTTTGCTAGCCAGTCCGGATGTTTTATGTCTCTGATGAATCCGGCTTCTAATAGTTTGGCTAGCTCCTCTCCCATTGCCAGTCTTTTGGGTTCGGAAAATCGCTGAAGAGCCTGTTTGACTGGCTTGAATCCTTTTAGGATATTTAGGATGTGCTCTGCCAACCTGCGTGGGATTCCTAGCATGTCTGAAGGGTGCCAGGCAAAGATGTCCCAATTTTCCCGAAGGAATTCTCGTAGTGCGGCGTCTACATCAGGGTTTAATTGTGCCCCAATGGAGGCCGTCTTTGTGGGGTCCGTTGGATGGACTTGGAATTTGACTATTTTGTCCGCTGGCTTAAAAGAGGTGGACTTGGATCTCTTATCGAGTATCACATCGTCCCTGTTCACCGTGGAGCCTAGTGCAGTGAGTTCCTCGGCCGCTAGGGCTTCGGATAGTGCCTCTAGGGTTAGTGCGGCTGTCTTATTTTCGGCGCGGAGTGCTATGTCTGGATCACTGACAAGAGTGATGATTCCGTTGGGCCCGGGCATTTTGAGCTTCATGTACCCGTAATGGGGTATAGCTTGAAAAATTGTGAATGCTTCTCACCCTAATAAAGCGTGATATCCGCTACTGAACGAGGCCACTTGGAACGTGACCTCCTCGGACCTGTAATTGTCCGGCGAGCCGAACACCACATCCAGTGTAATTTTTCCTGTGCAGCGTGCTTCCCAACTAGGGATTATTTCTCTAAAGGTTGTGCTGCTTCGCTCAATGCGGCTCCAGTCTATTTCCATTTTTTGAAGGGTTTCCTCGTAGATGAGGTTTAATCCGCTGCTGCCATCCATGAGTATCATAGTAAGGCGAAAGCCGTCCACTATTGGACTGAGGACCAATGCGGCTGGTGCTCAGGCTGTTCGGAATTTAGGTTCATCACTAGCGTTGAAGGTAATAGCCGTGTTGCTCCATGGATTTATTGTTGCTACTTGGTAGACTTCGGCGAGGCTGCGGAGTGTTCGTTTCTACATATTATTTGATGCAAAAGTCTCGAAGACTGTTAATAACGTACTGGTACTGCTCGGCTGGTTCTCTGGGGCTAGGGTTGTGTTCGGAGCCGGATTCTCCCAAAATTTGGTTTCGGTTTTCCAGGCACTCTCCATCGCACAGTACTTTCGTACTATGGACGTGCAACGCCCCGGATTCGTTGCGCTAGGTGTCTGCCAGTTATTCCCCGTCATTGCCATGTCATGTGCTTGCATGTTGCATTTTGCCATGGCATCATCTGCATTTCATATCATGTCATCATGTGCATCGCATTTGCATTTGTGTTCGTCTCATGCATCCGAGCTTTTTCCCCGTTGTCCGTTTTGCAATCCGGCACTCCTATGTCCTCCGGCGTCCCCTTTTGTCTCTTGTTGTGAGTGGGTGTTAAACTTTCTCGGAATGGACCAAGCCTTGCCAAGTGGCCTTGGTATAGCACCGGTAGACCGCCTGTCAAGTTTCGTGCCATTCGGAGTCCGTTTGATACTCCAACGGTTAACCGGGTAACCGTAAAAGCCCTCTTTGTGTTGCAGCCCAACACCCCTTCCAAACTGGCCCAAAACCCATCTAAACCCCCTTCATGCTCTCGGTCGTTCAATCATGATCGCGTGGCCGAAAACCGCACCTCATTTCGACACTCCTAGCTCCCTCTACCTATAAATATGCCCTCTCCCCCGAAATTCGTGGTCTAATCCCGGATGAACCCTAGCCCTCTTCCTCCCCGCGCCGCCGGACAACAATGCCACCGACGGACATGTCCGCCCCGCCCCGTCCACCCTCTCCCACGCCGCCACGTGGCTTCCTCCGCCAGCGCCTGCCTGCCCAGCTCAGCCATGGGCCTGCCTGCCCGCCCAGCCGCCCGCCATGCCAGCGCCCAGCAGCTGCCTGTCCCGCCACCTGCCTTGCCGACCAAGCGCGCCGTGCACCACCGGAGCTCCACCGAGCCACCGCCGGTGACCACCTCCGCCAGGTCGCAGCCCTGTCGCCCTCTTCCTCTCCTTCTCTCCCCCTGACCCGGTTCTCTCTCTCCCGTAGGAGCTCCGCTGCCTCGACATCCGGCGCCTCGCCGCCTTCCGCCTCGCTCGGCGAGATCCGGTGTACACGCGGCCGGATCCGCCCCGCGCCGCCCCATTCGCCGCCGCGCCAGGTCGCCGGCGTCCCCGGCCGGATCTAGGACGGTACCGGCCCGATCCGCCTCCCTCCGGCTTCCTCTCCCTCAACTCCGGCGAGAAGACCGTCGAACCTCGAAGCCTGTGCCGAAGAACCCTAGATCTTGGAATTTGAGGTTGACCCCGATTTTGCCCAAGTCCCGAAATATTTTGCATAATCATGCCATGTTCATCGCATCATAACTTGCAGCATACTGCTCCGTTTCGTGCCTGTAATATGTCAAATTGTTCGTCTCGACGAGTACTTCATTTCATTCCATTGCATAATGTTCATTTGAGTCCATCTTGAGGCCCGAAATGCTGTTGGAAGAGTGCATTTTGATGTTAATCTGCTGGAACTGTTATAACCTGCTCATTTGTAATTTTTGCCATGTTTGATGTGTGCATCCTATGAGGTTGATGTCTACATGTGTTTTGATCTATGCCATGCCACCTTCATAGTGGTGCCATCCATGTATTTTTGTGAGTTGTGTACTGAGTGCATCAAGCTTGTTAAGGAGGGTACTTGCTGTTACTGTTTTGCTAGGTTGATTCTGTTATATTCTGTTGCTATGTAAACATGCTTCTACTAGTTATTCTATGCATAATCTGGAGATGTTCACTAAGGATGAATTGTTATACATGTCATGCTCTATCCATTAATGCCCCTGGTTGCATTTATAGCTAGCTGTAGATTGTTGTTATCTTGCTCCAAACTTGCTAAATAATGTTGATGTCAGCCGGTTAACATTAAGTTCAATGTTTCCATGATTGTTGCTGGTGATCCATGCACCCTATGAACTTGCTCTTGCAATGCTTAGCTTCATAAACATGTCTTCTTACTGTTGGTTGCCTTGCCATGCCATGTATTGCTCTATGATGAGTGGTTCAAGCTCACCAACATGCCTACTTATTGTTGTTCCTGCCTTGTTTGAATCTGTCATATAACTTGCCATGTTTACATGGGTGCCATCATATCTTCTGATCCTTTTTGGCTCATGGTCAGTAAGGGACTTTTGTTCTATGCAATTAGTAGATTCATGCCATGTTTTTGTTTGCAATGTTAAGTTCCTGTAACATGTTGTTTGATAGCTCTAAACATTGCAACCTGATGTTATTTCTGCAAAGTCTAAAACTGTTATTATTTGCAATCTTACCATGTCCTTTTGAGCATGTTCTAGTTGTTTCTGGAGATAGTTCAGTGTTCATGTCTTGTCATGATTTACCTGTACTTCATGCTCATGCCTTTTGTTCTTACGTTGAGATGCTGTAGCATATTGTTTTGATGCTTGCAATATGCCTACTTGCTGTTTTGGACAGATTGTTGCTATAACTTGTATAGAGTGTATGTGTTACACCGTTGCTCCGTTTTGAGTGTGCTCTATATGAAACTTGCTTGATTTTTGCATGTAGTTTCATATTATCATGTTGCATCCTTGCTTTGAGGTGTTTGCTTGATGTTTGGATGCATTTTGCATCAATGCCATGCTTAACCTGTTTTGCTCATATCTTCTAGGCCGTAGCTCCAAATCTAATGAACTCTATATGTAACTTGACTAGAATTTCGTGTAGATCCTCCTGGTGCATCTTAACTTGCTGTTTAACTACTTGAACTTAAGGTTTATTCAGTTCTGGACCAATTTCCAAATTTGCATATGAGGACTTACCGGAATTGTTATATGTTGTTTCCGGCCTCATTTAAACTTGCCTTGATGTGTTGTTCTTGTTTGCATCATCTCTTGCCATGAGTAGCCTCATCTAGCTTTCTCATGCATCATACTTGGTTGAGCATCATGTCTTGTTCATGTGTGGTGTGTTTACTATGTTGTGTGCTTCTTCTCGATAGTTCTCGTTTCGTTGCGATCGTGAGGATGCGTTCGTCTACGTGTGGTTCGTCTTCGTGGCTTCATCTTCTTCATGGACTCGTTCTTCTTCCTAGCGGGATTTCAGGCAAGATGACCGCTACCTTGGATCTCATTACTATCATTGCTATGCTAGTTGCTTCGTTCTATCGCTATGCTACTTTACCTATCACTTGTTCTTCAAGCCTCCCCAAATTGCCATGAACCTCTAACCTTTGACACCCTTCCCAGCAAACCGTTGTTTGGCTATGTTACCGCTTTGCTCAGCCCCTCTTATAGCATTGCTAGTTGCAGGTGAACTTGAAGATTGCTCCATGGTGGACAGGGTTATGTTGGGATATCACAATATCTCTTATATTATTAATGCATCTATATATTTGGTAAAGGGTGGAAGGCTCGGCCTTATGCCTGGTGTTTTGTTCCACTCTTGCCCCCTAGTTTTCGTCATACCGGTATTATGTTCCCGGATTTTGCATTCCTTACGCGGTTGGGTGATTTATGGGACCCCCTTGACAGCTCGCTTTGAATAAAACTCCTCCAGCAAGGCCCAACCTTGGTTTTACCATTTGCCTCACCACCACCTACTTTTCCCTTGGGAGTAATTAACCCAAGGGTCATCTTTATTATAGCCCCCCCGGGCCAATGCTTGTCTAAGTGTTGGTCCAACCTAGAGCACCGTGCGGGACCATCCCTTGGCAACTTGGGTTACGTCGGTACCTGTACGCTTCGCTTATCCGGTGTTGCCCTGAGAACGAGATATGTGCAGCTCCTATCGGAATGTCGGCGCATCGGGCGGCTTTGCTGGTCTTGTTTTACCATTGTCGAAATGTCTTGTAAACCGGGATTCCGAGACTGATCGGGTCTTCCTGGGAGAAGGAATATCCTTCGTTGATCGCGAGAGCTTATCATGGGCTGTTGGGACACCCTGCAGGGTATAAACTTTCGAGAGCCGTGCTCGCGTTATGTGGCAGATGGGAATTTTTAATGTCCGTTGTAGATAACTTGACACCAGATCCGAATTAAAACGCATCAACGGCGTGTGTAGCCGTGATGGTCTCTTCTCGGAGTCCGGGAAGTGAACACGGTTTCTGTGTTATGATTGACGTAAGTAGGAGTTCAGGATCACTTCTTGATCATTGCTAGTTGACGACCGTTCCTTTGTTTCTCTTCTCGCTCTCATTTGCGTATGTTAGCCACCATATCTTGCTTAGTCGCTGCTGCAACCCCACCACTTTACCCCTTCCTTTCCCATTAAGCTTTGCTAGTCTTGATACCCATGGTAATGGGATTGCTGAGTCCTCGTGGCTCACAGATTACTACAACAACAGTTGTAGGTATAGGTTATGCGATGATCATGACGCGAGAGTGATGTTTGCTTGTTTTGGAGTTCTTCTTCGATCAGGGGATAGGTTCCAGGTCGGCAGCCTGGGCTAGCAGGGTGGATGCCATTTGAGTTTCTGTTTGTGTTTCATCCATAGTCGGATGTTGATCTTATGTATGATGATGTTGTATTCGTGTGGCATTGTATGCCTTATGTATGTATCCCCATCTATTATGTAATGTTGATGTAATGATATCCACCTTGCAAAAGCGTTTCAATATGCGGGTCTATCCTTGGTGGGACCTTCGAGTTCCTTTTGGATAGGGTCGCATATTAGGCGTGACAAGTTGGTATCAGAGCCTCGACCGACCTCAGGAGCCCCCTTGATTGATCATGTAGTTTGGCCGTTATCGAGTCTAGAAGAAAACTTTTCTGAGTCTAGTTATATCGGAGAGTAGGAATTCTATTTACTCCTCAGCCCCTTCGTCTCTCTGGTGAGGAATCTTGACGTAGGTGTTTTGAATTAGTCCTCTTCCTGTTCAAATTCTTCTTTAGGATCACATAGTTAGTGTCGTCAGTTGTCCATCCTCTTTTGTCCGGTGCATCTCTCGTCAAGTTGACTCAAACCTCTTTGTCTTTTACGAGTTCTATCCTCAGTTGTTTTCTTTTCCCACCCGTCCGCCCCTTTTTCTTCTCGGAGCCGGAGTACATAATCGAGTATCCATCCTACTCGTGCGAAGTCTTTGCTTTCTTTCCTCAATGTTTTCAACCATTGCTTTTTCTTCAAGATATTCGTCGGTTCCCCCTTCCAAGTTGTCTTTGTTTTCCCGCCCTCCCACCCTCTTATTCCCGGAGTTCGAGTTTCTTCCGACCATCAATTCCATTCGTGTGGAGCCTCTTCAGTCTTCCCTGAATTATTTCAACCGGTGAATTCTCGTCTCGTTCGTCATCCCTTTCTTTTTCCGGTGGACTCAATTCAACTTTTTCGGGTTGATCATATTCTTTTCCTCGGCTCAAGTGTTTTCCCTGCTCGTTCGCCTCTCGCCAGTTTATCCTTCGGAGTGCTCAAGACATCTCAGGAGATTCATCTGTGTTCCAATTAATTCAAGGTTGTCACCTCATTCAATATTTCAATTGTTCCGGTGCATCATCTATCTTTTCAACAATCCTTTTCAACGGTGTTATCTCTTCAGCGGGCCCTAACCCACAGGTCTTTTTCCAGGATCTTACCTGACTCTTCTAAATTCCCCCGGAGTTATTCGCAAATTCTTTTCAAGTGTGACGTAAGAATGGATTCCATCAGTCACATGCCTTCTCCAAGATCGCTTTCCAATTATCTTCATTGTTGGCTCAACCTCTTAGCTTCTCATTCTTCCGGAGTATCTCAGTAATTTTGGTGACGTTTCTTGTCGTCATTTGAAGACCGAAGAACAGTTTTTCCTCTAAATCTTGCCCGTTCTCCCGAAGATTCGTGGTTCTAGCTTCATGTTGTCCTCTCGAATTATTCCGTTTGTCAGAGATTCTTTTCTTACCCATCCGGAGTATGTCAGGAGTTGTTTTTCCATTTCTTTTCACCGGAGGCCATCATTCCAGTTATTTTTCTCTATTTATCCCGGTGCTTCGTTCAAGTGTTCTTTTATCAGCTCATGATCTCTTTGTTCTTTTGCATCTAAATCCCCTCTAGCTTATTGGTTCGTCGAATTCTTCCCGGTGATTCATTCTATTTTCAGCAGTCATTTTCGAAGTCTTACGGTGGTTCATTCAAGACTCTCTTTCTTTGATTATCATATTAATCCATTCGTTCTTTTCAATCCTACCGGTGGTTCATGAAGACTTTCTCAAGTTTTGTGCCACATTCCCCTTAATCCTTTTCAAGAAGGATAAGCAGTATGCAAATCCATTGCTGGTCATCAATTTTAATCTGATGAAGGATAAGCATACAATAAATCTTATTCTTATTTCATCCAAGTGAGTAATCCCTTTTCTTCGGAGTTTGTTCTTGACGAATAAATTCTAGTTCCAAGTGTTTCATTTCTTTTCCGGAGTTCAAATTTCCTCAGCCATTTCGTCGGAACCTCCATCTAAATCATCACGAGCTTTAATCTTTTTCTTTCATCCTTTATTCAATCTCATCTTCCTTTTATTACTGGAGTTCTTCACGGTTGTTCTTCACGATTTAATTCATTCCTCAAGAGTTCATCAAGATTCTAATTGAAGGAGCTCAAGTATCCTTCTTCTTGCTTCTCGAGGTGCGATTAATTCTCCGTATTCTTTTGAAGTGGAGTTTTGCATTTCTTTGTTCTTCTAAGTTATCCAATCATTTCCGTTTGTGGCCGGTTATCACCTTATGATTTTGATATGTTATCCATAAGTCCACAACAAGGAATTCTTTTCGTTGTTGATGTTCTCAACAACTCCGTTCAATCCTTTCTTCTAAGGTTGCTTTATATTTCATTCGTGGCACAAGTTGTCATTTTCTTCTCCGTTCTTTTCATTCAACTCTTTCAATTCTTTCCGGAGGTTATGTGTGATGTCTTCATCAAGTATCATTCTATCCTCTCAAGCTCGTGTTCTATCCTTCCATGTTTCAGCCGGAGTGCTGCCTAAATCCTTTCAGTCTTATTCGTTTCTTATCGCGTTCTAACCAGAGTGGTTTCATAGTCTATCTTGTTTCCGTGATCTTTCGATTCTCGTCATTCCCGTCGTTCCTCTCTTTTTCTCGAGTGCTCTCGATTCTTTGCTTCTTCTCTTGAGTTCTTGTTTCACCTCATCCCTTTTCCCTTCCGTCTCGGTCCTAAGATCTCGGGACGAGATCTCTTGTTAGTGGAGGAGAGTTGTAATGCCCCGGATTCGTTGCACTAGGTGTCTGCCAGTTATTCGCCGTCGTTGCCATGTCATTTGCTTGCATGTTGCATTTTGCCATGGCATCATCTGCATTTCATATCATGTCATCATGTGCATCGCATTTGCATTCGTGTTCGTCTCATGCATCCGAGCTTTTTCCCCATTGTCCGTTTTTAACCCAGGTGCCTGAATATGATGCACCCTTTTATTTTGGACTAGGGTTGTGTTCGGAGCCGGATTGTCCCAAAATTTGGTTTCGGTTTTCCAGGCACTCTCCATCGCACAGTACTTTCGTACTATGGACGCCAAGTCAGCGAAGTGTGTAATTTCACGACGACTTATGGCGTTCATGATTCCCTTGTCCGTGCAATTGTTGTAGAAAATTGAAATTGCGCTTTCCTCACAGCAGTCCTTTATCCTATCCATAACCAGGAGGAATCTGGCCCAGTAATGATGTACTATTTCAGCGGGCTCTTGCCGGATTCGAGATAGATCGCTTGTGTTTGGTGGGCGGGTGGAATTAAATTCGGAACCCCGCCCAATTTAAGACTCAAGGGCCGAAAAGTTTCCGAACTTGGAAGCTAGGATTGTTGAATGTTGTCCAACGAATCTGGCCCGCTGCCTGACTTTAGGTTCAGTGCTTGATTGACGTCCGTCCCTCTGTGGGAATCCGGCATGGAGGGGTCGGGAATTCGGACATAGCTCGTCCTTAATGTAGAAGAAGAGTCGTCGTGCTGTTCCTCCACCACAACAACGTGGTGGGTAGCCTGGAGAGAGTTGATCTCTCTCAGATTGGTTTTAGGCCCAATCGATCGTGAGTCAGAGCGACTCCTGGCGGCGATGCGGTCCAAGAGCTCGTTTACGGAAGAGAGCTCCATCGGACCTAGCTGCTCGGCGAGTTACGAGTTGACGTGAAGATCGCTTTTGATGACCGAACAGGCAGTCATAAGAAAACCACCTAGCCAGATAGTTTGGCCGGTGGCCAAAGCTCCTTTGGCAATGGTACCGTCTTTAAAGACGGGACGAGGCATCCTTCCTGATTGCGACGACACAGAGGAACTCTCAATGAACTCACCAATGTCGGTGTCAAAACCGGCGGATCTCGGGTAGGGGGTCCCGAACTGTGCGTCTAGGCGGATGGTAACAGGAGACAAGGGACACGATGTTTTTACCCAGGTTCGAGCCCTCTCGATGGAGGTAAAACCCTACTCCTGCTTGATTGATATTGATGATATGGGTAGTACAAGAGTAGATCTACCAGGAGATCAAGGAGGCTAAACCCTAGAAGCTAGCCTATGGTATGATTGTTGTTCGTCCTACAGACTAAAACCCTCCGGTTTATATAGACACCGGAGAGGGTTAGGGTTACACAGAGTCGGTTACAATGGTAAGAGATCTACATATCCGTATCGCCAAGCTTGCCTTCCACGCCAAGGAAAGTCCCATTCGGACACGGGACGAAGTCTTCAATCTTGTATCTTCATAGTCTTGGAGTCCGGCCAATGATGATAGTTCGGCTATACCGACACCCCATAGTCCAGGACTCGTTCAGCCACCGACCCCTTCTTCCTCGCTGCCGTAGGTAGTGTGGGCAGATCCGGCCTCCTGCCGCACGCCTTCCCACATCCCGACGACCCTAAGGTATAAGTTTCTTTGAAACCGTCGTTGCTCTAGCTGCATGTGGATCTTTTTTGATCTGTAGTCGAATCTAGGTCTTGGTTCAACGAGGAAAGAAAGGTGCGGTGGGGTGGAGCATGAATCTAGGACGTGGTTCAATGAGGAAAGGAGGGAGGAAAAGTAGTATAGACTAGCTATCCAGCCGCTTTGTTGGTCAAAAAGGGAAAAAGGGGGTAACCGAGTACACACATCTGTAAGGAACCGATCTCTTTGTTGAAAAGGGAAAGAAACTGGGGGGGTCGTGTAGTTTGTGCAGGACTAGATTTGCTGCCCTCACATAGGAAAAAAGTTCAAAGAGAACAAATAAGGGACCAACACAGATATGCTGCTTGGCTACATACTCTGCATCACCCATTTATACGTGTGGACGCACATGGTGCTAGCATGTCCCATACAGCTATTTTCCTGTTGTTAATCTAAGAATGCCGTCAGAAAATTGAAGCAATGCCACTATTAAAAGTAAATTACATTTTTTAACGAATGTTGTTTCAAGAGAGTGTCTCTATTAATATGAATCAATGCTACCGTTTTAGAAATGCTACTATCCTACTTTGTTTTCCATCCAAGATAAGTTAGATGCTTCTTTCTGTCACTGTTTGTTTCATCCTCCTTTATCTGCAAGTAATTGTTTCCTTTTTTGCCTCTGTTAAAACAGGGGTATTGATTAAACTTGTTGCTATTGCGACATTTTACTTCGCTACTGAAACACTTATGTTTTAAGAGTGTTTTGTGCAGTTCAACTTGAATGTCACACTGGTGACTTTGCTTAATTTTGGTGGAACTGCATAAAAGGAGATCGAGATTTGTTTCCAGTGTTCCTGTCGAGTTGTTTCAAATCTTTGTCTCTACCACATCATATCTATTCAACTTGTTGCTATTGCGACGTTTTGCTTCACTACGCGAAACACTTTCCTTGATTTCAGTGCATTGTTTTAGGAATGGTACTTTTCTGCCTTGTCGTTCCTTATACATGTTGAACCAAGGCATTGTTAAGATAATGTCTCGGTCAATATGAATGAATCACACTGATGGAGAATTGCTCCTCTCTTGCTTTGTTTCCCATTAAGACAAGTCATCAACCGTTATTTCTCAGTAATTGTTTCCCTTACACCTATTCTTACCTACAGGGATATCAAAATTAAAGCTTGGTTTTATTCCGACTTTGATTTTAGTTGAACTGCACAAAAGGAGCCAATGTGTCCAAGGCAAACTACTGCGTTACTGGGTCCAGTTGGTCGTTCCACTTTGCAGAAAGAAACAGTCACTGGATGCGGTACATTACAAAAGGAATGACCGAGAAGCTTTATAGAGTATTATTAGACACCGGGGACATGACTAGTCTGCAAAGAGCATTAGCAATTTAACAACACGTGGAGTGCCCTGGGCAAAAAGTGCCCAAACAAGTACAAGAAGCTAAGACAGGACACGATCATAGGCATTACATATTTTGAAGGGGAGGAGCTTATCAAAGTTTAATCATTGATGTTAGCAAGAAGACGTTAGTTTAATATATTGAAATTGGAAAACCTTGTCAAAATTTGCTCATTGATGTTAGCAAGAAGATGTTAGTTTAATATATTGGAATTGGAAAACCTTGTCAAAATTTGCTCACTGATGTTAGCCAGAAGACATGCATTTGATATTTTTGAGTGGGACGCCCTTGCTGTGAGCAGCGCCAAGTGTTTTTTCCTATTCACGTGTTCGATTTAGAAGTAAATAGTTACTCACGAGATATTCCTGTGTTAAGAGTTTGTTACGAATATTGTCTATGTAATGCCAGGCCTTGTGTTTGATTGCAAAGTTGAGCTTGGAATGTTGTGGCATGCAGCATCACGAGTTATTCACCGTGCCTCCTGAGAATAATGCTTCATATTGTTTTGCATGTCGATCTAATGCCAGTGATTTGCTTGTTAAGAAGATCATCCTCTTCTGTTGTTTTCGTGCGTAAGAAGTTCATCGTCTGATGTTTCATTCATAGTCTATACGACATGTCGGGTAGGTTAGACGTGAAACCATATGATCTTCCGACCAACTCAAGATATTAGGCCGTGATTGGATCGTCGTTTTCCAACCAAAACCGCTTGTAAAACTAACGCTTGTAAATTAAAGCAGATGGTCTCAGGCGAAGGCGCTTGGTTGGTCGATTTCGACTAGTAAAATATCGGAAGTACTTCACACACGATAAAAATGCTGAACAACACTCGGACGATTGCTAATCCGGCCGTTAGCTGCTGTTTCAGCCTTGCCCATGGATGGCATGATACGCACGTCATGCATGTATCGTCTGGTAATGTCGTCCATATAGCAACGCTCGTAAAATTTACACTGGTCTCTCAAATTACACGCGTAACCCGCCGGTTTTACTTATAGACCTCGGGCCTTCCGATGACGACTAAATTACACTTGTATGTTAACATAGGTTTGAAATAAACCAGAGCTCCCAAGTGTGGCCTTACCGTATCATGTCGTCTCAGATTCTCGAAGGTGCTCATAGGTGTCCAATGATCCTGGCTTCCTAAATGAGCAGCGGGCGCTATATCAGACCTCTGTAGGGCCCGCGAGGCCCTCTCCGTTGTCCTTCGAGTTGTTGCGCTCGCCATGGCGCCGAGCATTGTTAACATGGTCAACAAACATGAGGATTCAGGAGATGACTTTATTTTGACTGGATGACACTAGGGACCCACTAGGGCCATAGCCGTACGTACGCAAGTGCCTCCTTATTATGTACAACTATATTTTTTTTTGCTTTCTCCTGGTTTCCTGACATCACGGTCCCACACCATTGTCAACCTATGTAGTCAATATACACGAGAGAATTGCACAAGGTGCGGCCGACAGCTGGGACCAAGCAGCTAGAGCAGTATTTGTGTTTTTGAGGCGTGAGCACTGTAGAGTTTTTCTTGGCGATGATTTCGTTGTTGTTCAGAGGAGAGTAGGGTATTAACTGGCCGGGCTGTGGCCCATCTAGCCCAGGCCAGATATCCAGCCCAGATACTACTTTTTTCAAGATGAAAATGGCTAGCCCAGCTATACGTCTTTTGGAGGAATGCCCAGGCAAGGTCAACTTGTTATTGTCCGCCCCGTTGTGCTGCAAATCTTTCCTAGGAGGGATGCATTAGGCTTAACAGGAAAATGGGCTTTAAAAATAATAAATGGGATGTAATTATAAAAACTGGGTAGTAACTATAAAAAATGCACCAAACACGAAATTAGTTTACAAAATATTATTTATGGATTTTGAAAATCTTAAATTTTCATTGTTGCGCACGCAATGTTTTGTTGGATTTTTATGTAATACAAATTTATATTTACTCTTAAAAGAAATTTCGGGATAAAAATATTTCGGATCCCATCAAAATGTGGGAAATTTTATTGAATTCTGTCTTCAACGGTTGGTTGAAATTATTAATCATTGTCCTAGCTAGAAAATGGGTTGTACTTTTAACAAATTGTAAATGGGCTGTTGTAAATTCCATTAGAATTCAAAAATGGGCTGTAAATTCTTACAAAACGCAAATGGGCTATAAGTTCTCTGGCACACACTTGTGGGCCTACTAAGTGACGCATCCCCTAAAAAAATAAGTTGACGCGTATGCAAGGCTTTGTCAACTTATTATAGTCAACACACGGTTCTAGCAGCAGTGGCCGTTGGATGTCTATCCAAAGGATGTCGTGCTTCTCTTCAATCTCGGATATTCTTAGCTTCGGCCACCCAAAAAATGATTCCACCCTTGACATCTGGGGTGCACCGTTTCGGAGGCTGACCTGTGGGTCTACTAAGTTGGAGCGTACCAAGGGCTTTGTCAACTTAGTCAATATAAACGATTCTAGCCTCAGTGACCGTACGATGTCCATCCAACGGCCGTAGTGCTTCTTCAACCTCTGGTCTTCTTGGTGCAGCCGCCGAAAGCAGCGCCGGTCGTGCCACTTGCTCCTGCCTCCCGTGGCCGGCTGTGCTACCACGGAGGCCTCACCGCCCCCATACTACTCCCACCGCTGGCCAGGCCATCCCTCCACTAACCCACACCCCCTGTTATTCTGCGGCGACGACAGCCTCACACTGCAGCCGAACCAGTGAACCCTCGTACTCCTCTCCGCGCGGGCTTCCACTGCTGCGTCTTCCACGGCTCCGCATCGTCCCCTTCCTAGGCATTGTCGTCGTCCACCGCCCTAGTGCTCTCGGCACAGCTTGGTCAACATGGTCAACGACCGACTTCCATCGGAAGAGTAACGTACATGGAGAGCTGACAGCTGGGTCCACGGCGACCGCAAGGAAGTGCCTCCTTATTACGCGCAAAATAATTATTCCTCCACCTGACACCAGGGACCCGCCGGACGGGCCACCTTATTTCGTTAGAAAAACGTTTCCGCCCTGACTGCTGGTACCCACCGGACGGGCCACCGTATTTCGCGAAAAAACGTTCCCCCCGCTGTCAGCTCGGACCCACCGGAAGTGCCTCTTTATTACGCACAAAAAAATGAATACTCCCCCCTGCTAGCTGGGACTCACCTTGGTGGGATGCTGACTTGTGGGCCTACTAAGTTGACAGGGACGGAGGGCTTTGTCAACTTAGTCAATATGAACGATTCTAGCTCTAGTGACCGTATGATGTCCATCCAACGGCCGTAGTGCTTCTACAACCTCTAGTCTTCTTGCTCTAGCTGCCCAAAGCAGCGCCAGTCGTGCCGCCTGCTCCTGCCTCCCGTGGCCGGCTGTGTTGCCGCGGAGGCCTCACCGCCTCCATACTACTCCCATAGCTGGCTAGGCCATCCGTCCACTCCACTCACCCACACCCCATGTTATTCTGCGGCGACTCCGGGGCGTGTACAGCCCCACTCGTTATTACGTGAGAGTGTCACGGGGCGGCGAGCTTCACAGGCACTGGACCTTCTTCACAGGTACCGGCCTTGCTTCATATCGCCAGACGAGGGCCCCGCCTTGCGCCACACTCTAGTGCCATTAACGACAACCGGAAACCAGGACGCCGCCTATGGGGTAGAGCAGTCACCAGCAGTTCCCCCGACGACCACGGGTCCTCCGCCAGGGGCAGGCCCTGAGGCACCTCCCTAGCAGAGGGCCTACCTCCTGGGAACGCCTTGCTCCGAACGCCGCGGTGGTGATGTCAGATCTCGGCCCCTCTTCTGCAGCCCCCGACGCCCTCCTCCTGAGGGGTAAGAGACTGCTAGAGCGGGGCAGCTGCTCGCTGTGGCGACCTACACCTCCTGCGACTCATGATTAGTGTATGCCTGCTCCTGAGGGATTAGTGGTACCCGATAATCGTCGCTCCCAGCGTGGCCGGCGGGGCCGTCCCGGGGTTCCTGGAAGAGCTCAGATTCTGGCGCCTCGTCCCCCCAGCATGGGCTGAGGAGCGAGCCTTGTTCGCCCTCGCGCGGGTGCCCTTGATCCACCGTGTGGGGCACATACTCTTCTGTGGCCTTCACCCCGAAGACTGCGCCGTAGGGCTCTGCGTGCCATGCAGCTCTGCTTGACGTGCCGGCCTGGTGATGGTAGCGCTGCGGCCCACGGGGGCTGTGGGTCGCGACGGGTCCTTCTTCACTGACGGGGAGCGGAGTCGGTGTTGCCGCCAGCCCTGTGCTAACGGCTTCGCTGGTGTTGGAGTAGCTTTGGAGCCTGCGGTTGAACGCGGGGTGTCGTGGGAAATGAACACCTATGGGGCAGGGCCCCTTTTTGGTCCGGCAGGGAGCGAAGGGCACACGAAGAGCAGATCGAGGTCGAGCACGCGAGGGATTTTACCTAGCTTCGGAGCTCTCCGGAGAGATAAAACTCCTACTGCTGCTTTGTGTTTGTATTTGTTGTTGCTTGAGAGCGTGGGTATGTTGTAGTCTCGAATGAGTCGAACCCCTTCTACGTGCGCATGGGCCTCCTTTTTATAGTCTAAAGGGGTCACCGACAGGTGGCAACGCAGAGAGAGGGGTAAAAAGTAAAAACGCGGGTTGGTAAAAAAGTAAAAACGCGGGTTGGTACAAACCCAGGGGACAAGAGCATTTAATGCCCGTCCGGTCGCCCCAACAGTGCATGAAACGACCGTTAGGGGCGCCACCGATCGCCACGATGGCCTCCTAGTCATCTTCACTTGCCACCTTGCACCGCTTGGCTGCACAGCTACCCGCCACATGCACCAGGAGCGATCCTGCGGCGACACGTCGTCGGATGCGCTGGAGCATGGGCGCAGAGTGGTGGTTTTGCCGTGGCAAGCACCTTGCCGCAGTCGTTGTCTTGTCGCAACCCGCAAGCTTGTCGCTCGCCGGGTCTTGCCGGGACGCGCGGCGCGTCGCGGCAAGTCTCTTGAAGTGCCTTGGTTGGCCTTCCCGGCAAGCTCCTCTTGCCGGGGTCTTGTCCTTCCCGGCAAGCTCCTCTTGCCGGGGCTTTGTCTTCACAGTTAAACACTTTGTTCTTGAATGGCAGTAAATGGGAATAGCGAAGGATATTGGCGGACGTCCGGCAAGCCTTGCCGCTGACGCCGCTGATCGCCGTGCACAAGTTCGGGGTACTAAGGTACCCCTACTTTAGTACACCGACAGGAGCCCCCGGGCCTGGGCCATACACGGTGCCGAGCGCTATTGGGCCAGGCCCAAAACAGGGCACGGGCACGCGTGGCCTGGGTCCAAACCAAATCCACTCCGTATCCACCGCGTCCTCTCGTAATGGCACGCGTCAATCGCGGCGTCGTGGGAGAGATCGTGGGTAATTTTTAACTCAGGAAATGCGTAACATTCGCCTCCCCTGTTTATAAGCAGAGGAAACAGGGTCGTTCCCCCACCTCCGCCACTTGCAGATTCTTCCTCAGAAAGCTCTGCCGCTCCCCTCCGCTTCCCAAGCCGAAAGAGAGCAGCGCTCCGCCGCCCGTCGCCGCCGTCGTCCTCAACACCTCCGCGTTCCCCCGCCGCTTCCGCCATGGCTCCGAAGACCAGCAAGGCCACGAAGTCGGCCGGGCGTTCTTGGCTTGAGGCGCGCAAGGAGCGGTGCTTCCCGAGCTCACCCCGAAGGTGCTGCGGGAGGAGTTCTACCTCTTCTGGTCGACGGAGACGCGGGCGCATCCACGCACGCTGGTGCTCTCCGCCGAGGCTTCCAAATCGAAGTGGTGCCCAAAAGGGTACTATTTCTTTCCGGTGTTCTTCTATTGCGGGCTCTGCCCACCTTTTTCTGACTTCTTCTGCGACATCATGAATACCCACGGGTTTCATCTTCTTGATTTCACCCCCAACGCCGTTCTGACAATGGTGGTTTTCGCACACCTCTGCGAGAACTTCGTTGGCATCCACCCAAATGTTGCTCTTTTTCGCCACTATTTCACCCCCCAAGTCGAGAAAGGAGAGCCATTGGCTAGCAGAATCGCCTGGACCTTGCGAATCGGCATGAAGGAGGTGTATCTAGCGGGCGAGCTCCGCAGCAAGTGGGATGAGTGGAGGGCGGAGTGGTGCTGGATCGCTGATGCCAATCCGCAGCCGTTCACCAACCTCCGCCAGACCCGGGTAGTGCGCGGCGGCGACTGGAGCGCTCTGTCGCCGGACGACGCCAAGCTGAAGATTGCCACCACCCGAATCCTCCGGCTCAGGCTTGCCGGGCTCACAGCAGGCGCAGTTGGCGCGATTTCTTCGCCGTCGCGACGCCCCTATGCGAGAGAGGAGGCCGCTGGCTGTTTGGCGGCCGGGCGGATATCATGAGGCTGCGTCCGTGCCTCAACTTCAACTTCCGCAGTTACGGAGCTTGACGGGATGCTCAAGGAGCTGTTCAAGCATAGCGCCAACCATCCCGAGTGGTTCAGGCTGCCGCAGGGCGTCATCCCATTGTGCAACAACTCCCAACGCGATCGCATCTGCGTAATGATGCCAGAGTCGACTCGCACGGATAAGCCCAACTTGATGGAGCCTGCCGACGGCGTCGTCGGCAATTCTTTGATGGCAGCGGAGATAGCGATCAATGCCGGCGGCGGCGCCTCTCACCCACGACACCACCAATGGCGAGATGCGCTACATCGCCACTGGGCGAAGAAGGCGGCAGCCGCCGCCCGGGTGAGTTTGGCTTCACGTTGGAGGCAGAGGCGGCCAAGGCGGCAAGCCTTGCCGACCGGGAGGACCTTGCCGAGGGGTCGTTGGCGAGGCCGAGGCGAAGCAAGCGAGCCCGCCGAGGCGCGAGCGGCCAGCCGCTTCGAGCAGCTTGCCGCGGCGGAGCCCCAGCGCAGCCCCAATTCCAACCAAGAAGGCGCCTCGTCGAGTTGGAGATACAGCAGGCGAGCAGGTCGGCGGCCGTGGCGCCCGTCGCGACACGCTCCACCGGGCGAAACCATGTTGCCACGGGGCGTCGAGCCGTGCGCGTGGCCGAGGCGGGTCTTCCCGGGCCGCCATGCCTGATCCTGCCGCAGCCCCCGGCAAACGTCCAAGGGAGCCTACTCCTCCGCCTCGCCGCGCAGAAAGCGTACCAGACTTCGACCTCTCTGCGCTGAGCTCCGACGAGGAGGAAGAAGAGGAGGAGGAGTAAGGCTTTCTCCTTACTGCTCTTGTTTTTCTTCGATTTTTGTTGTTGCTTGTCTAGCATCTGATTTGCATCTCTCTGAATCCCTGTTCCATTTCAGGACTCTGGCCGAGAGAGCGGCGAAGAGGGCCAAGGTCCCCGTGGTTGTCATCGAGGACGATCCTGCTGTGATGGCAGAAGACACGTCCGAGACCACCTTGACGGACCCGATTCCTTCTCCTCGCAGCAGCCCCCAGCACAGCCCCCAGTGTAAGTGCTTGGTTCACTTCCTGTTGTGGGGCGCGCGTGGGTGCTTTTTCTTTTGCTGACATCTTGATTGTTGATTCATTTGTGTAGGAGCAGAACAGGCCCACCAGGAGCAGTCAGAGGCCGTCCCGGAGGTGCAATCTGCTTCGACCACGCCGCCAAGTGGCAATTCTCCGACAAGGGAACGCTCTCCGGTAAGGGAGAGGTCCCCGGCAAGGGAAGGAACCAGCGAGCCCCCAGTGGTGGAGCCCATGGTCACGGAGCCCAGCTTAGGTAACCCTGCTTGTCGGAAATTTTCCCTTCGGTTTTTCTTCTGATCTTCTTTCTTCTTTTTTGGATATTTGCTTGACTTTCCCTTCCTCTTCCTGTCCTCAGATCCCCCCTTACAGATCCGATGGAGACTAAGGCCACCGGCGAGGAAGGCGCCGCGTAACATCAAGACGCCGCCGCGAGGAAGAGGCGGCGCGATGAACCCGCCGATGAAGAAGCCGCCAAGGCTCTTGGCGCAGAGCAGCGAGGTCCGCGATCAGTCTTGACGACCGGAGGGCGCAGGAGCACAAGGCGCTGCACCGACCGCCGACCCTCCGCCCGCTGATCAGCCGACTCTCAAGAGCCCGACCAGCGCCTACTTGAAGGCCGGCGTATACATCAATACTTCCTCGGACGCCGAGCTCGTGGCGCCGGTCGAGGAGAGGAGTTTGACGGGAAGTACTACGCCTCTGGGCTGGCGGTGGTTGGCGTGCCCAGCAGCAGGAGTGGCGAGTCCGAGGAGGAGCAGTTGCTCCGGAAGTTGGTGTCACTCTACCGCGCCCGGCAAGCGAAGCTTGAGTCGAGGAAGCGCTTGTCGCGCTGGGCGGAGTTGACATAGAAAGCATGCGGAAGAGCTCAAGAGCCGCAACAAGGAGGCCCTCCGATCCATTGCGGAGGAGAGGGTGCAACTTGACGAGGTGAAGAAGGCGTTCATCCTGGAAAAGGCTGAAGCCGAGGAGCAGCAGAGGCTCGCCGCCGAGGAGATGTCCAGGCGGGAAGGTGAGCTGACACAGAAGAAGGTTAATCTGGACAGCCACGAGGAGGAACTCGACGCCCGGGAGCAATCACTTAGCGGGGCACTCAAGGAGGCGAAGGATGCCGCTGCGGCTGCTGGGCTGCCAAGAAGGAGTTAGAGATGAAGGTGACGCAGCTGGAGGCAGACATGAAAGGGAAGAACGAAGAGCTTGCCGCACTCCAGCGCGAACGCGAGAAGGATGCACTTGCCCATGGCGATCTGCAAGTTCAACTCACCGACAAGGTCAAGGAATTGAACGCCGCCAAGGACTCAAGCGCTGATCTGGAGATGAAGCTGGCCACCTTGACAGATACACTGGACGCCGCCAAGAGGCGAGAGGATGACTTGAAGGAGATCAAGGGCAATGAGGAGCTACTGACGAGGGCTGCAGAGACTCAAAACACCTTCAGGGCTACGGTGGAGCTTTGGACAGAGGGCCTCGTCAACATTGCTGCAACTATCAACGAGGAGCTGGCGGAACTGGACTTGGTGGGCTTCGGGTACTCCACTGACGAGAACCTCCAGCCCAGCACCAAGCTCACTCTTTTCTTCAAGGGTGTGGTGACGGCTCTCCAGCAGCTCCGGGAAAGGATCCCGAAGAAGCTGGCCGACAAGTCGCGCGCAATCTGCGCCAAGGTCTTGGAGAAGGTGTTGGTGAAGATACTCTTCCGCAACCCGGGCCTTGACCTCTCCCGCGTCCTCAAGAAGCTGCCGGCAGGTGCTGATCTTGAAGAACTCAAAGCCATTGTCGCACCCATCGTGGACAGGGTCAATGAAGTCAGGAGGGTCGACGGCGAGTCGCGTGATTAGGCCACCTTCTTCTCCTTCCTTCTTCTTGCCATTGCTAGATATGTCATAGGAACAATCAGTTAGAGCGCGGCAAGTTATTTATTGTAATATAACTTTATTCTGGATACTTTATCGCTATGTTACTTCCTTTATTGGTTTCATCCCTTGTATGTTTTGCCCTATGCTTTTAGGGAACTTGCGGTGCGAACACACTTGCCCACGGCGCCGAGTCGCGGAACATCAAGACTGCTGCGGTGTTGCCTCCGGCAAGAAACCTTGTTGGGGCTAATTGCAGCACACTTTCATTGTTGAGCGGACTCGAAACAAAGTAAGGGCGCAACTTAGCCACGAGCCGGTTCCTCCGCGCACAGGTTTTCCATACAAGGCACGGTCGTTCAAGGAATATAACTTAAAATTTTTAAACTAACTGTGCTCAAACTTTAGCAACTTAGCTTTTTTGTCGTCCGTATCCCGGCAAGGCTATGCTTCTTTGAACGACGCCTACTCCACATCATTATCTTCTCCTTCCCCCCCCCGGTGAACTTGTGGGCGGAGGAATCTTCTTTTTGAGCAAAAGAAAGAAAGAAGAGAAAATAAAGTTATGGAGCCTTAAGGCTCGTTATTGCTTACCGGGGGCAGGTGCTGCATAAGATGTCAGTTTATACATGCGAAAAAGAAAATGGCATGATATTTGACAACTTTGCACAGCATATGATCTTTATTTATGCACGGAGTCTGCGCCCGGCTTTGTACAAAGGGTTACATGCAACAGCGGCAAGGCTTGTACAAAAGGTGGTTGCCGAGACAGCAGGTTCCGGCAACCGTGCCTTGTTCCAGGAGTTGCTCACCGGAATGCCATCTTCGGTCTCAAGGCGGACAGCGCCAGGCCTAGTGACTCGCTTTACCCGATAAGGGCCTTCCCACTTCGGCGTCAACTTGTTGGAATTCTTGGCGGATTTAACACGCCGAAGAACAAGGTCGCCTTCCTCGAAGCTGCTGGCATTAACTTTGCGGCTATGGTAGCGGCACAAAGCTTGCTTGGTAGCGAGCAGCTCGTCTGCAGAGCTCAAGACGATCCTCCTCGAGGAGCAGCGTCATCTTGCCGCAGCTGCTCTTGCTCAAGCTCATCATAAGCGAGCACTCGAGGCGATCCGTATCTGAAGTTCCGTGGGGAGAACTGCCTGCGCTCCGTGACAAGAGCAAAAGGTGTGCGGCGATGGCTCGATTTGGCGTCGTCTGATCGACCAAAGAACCACCGCAGCTCTCGATCCAATTTCTTCCGCACTTGTGCAGCACTGCCGAAAGTTACGGTCTTGAGCCGCGCAAGAGCACTTCAGCGTTCGCCCTCTCCGCTTGACCGTTGCTTCTCGGGTGAGCAACATAAGCGAAGCAGATCTTGGCGCCAAGATCTTGGACGTACTGCATGAAGGTGCGGCTCGTGAATTGTGTGCCGTTGTCGCTGATGATCCTGTTAGGGACTCCGAAGCGGCAAACAATTGACCTGAAGAACTTGACTGCTGACTGTGCTGTCACCTTTCTCACTGTCTCCACCTCCGGCCACTTCGTGAACTTGTCGATCGCCATGTACAAGTACTCAAAGCCCCCGACAGCTCAGGGGAAGGGGCCGAGGATGTCGAGCCCCCAGACTGAAAATGGCCAGGATAAAGGGATTGTTTGGAGAGCTTGAGCTGGCTGATGTATTTGTTTGGAGTGGAACTGGCACGCTTCACACTTGGTTACTTGTGCAGTTGCATCCTGGAGGGCTGTTGGCCAAAAGAAACCTTGCCGGAAGGCTTTGCCGGCAAGTGCTCTTGCGCCAATGTGGTGACCACATATGCCTCCATGTATCTCCGCCAACATCTCTTGTCCTTCTTCCCGGGAAATGCACTTCAATTTCACTCCGTTGAATCTTCTTATGTATAGTATGTCATCGACAAACTGGTACATACTTGATTGTCGGGCTACTTTCTCTGCTTCTTCTTGCTCTTCGGGAAGTTCTCCTGTTTGAAGGAAATGGACTATCTGTTGTGCCCATGTCGAAGCTTGTGGCTCGACGACAAGGACTAAAGGCGCAAATGTTGCTGCGGAACATCCGCTTCTACGGCAGAATCGGGATCCTGCCGAGCGTGATGCTCCCGACAAGCGTGTCGACACAACTTGTCGGGAGCGCCTCGCTTCAACGAAACAAACCCTAGGGCTTGTCGGAGCAGACTGCTCCTCAGCACTCTTTGTATTGACTCTAGGGACCTTCTTGGCGGCGGCTTCGGGGAGCTCTGCCGGAAAGTAGTCGCCAGTAACCAACTTTCTCTTCTTGCTCTGTCCGATCGATGGTGTTACAGATGGCTGAGTCAGCTTGAGCACAAAAATCCCTGGTTCCACAGGTAACTTGAGTGCGGCGCATTTTGACAGGCTGTCTGCAATGTCGTTCTGAGTTCTTGGAACATGTTCCATCTGCAGGCCGTCAAAATGCTCTTCCAGCTTCCTCATTTCATCAATGTAGGCTTCCATCAGCGGACTCTGATAATCTTTATTCACTTGGCGGACGACAAGTTGTGAGTCACCCCTGACAATGAGTTTCTTGATCCCAAGGTCTGCTGCGATCCTGAGTCCGGCAAGCAAGCCTTCATACTCTGCAGTATTGTTTGTTGCCTGCTCCTTGGGAAAGTGCATTTGGATCACGATTTGAGGTGCTCTCCGGTGGTGCGACAAGTAGCACACTCTGCACGGCGCCTTGCAAATGAAAAAGGCACCATCAAAGTACATGATCCATTCCTTGTTCGCTTCCTTGACGGGATGCTCTTCTCCGAATTTCTTCATCGGTGTTGGCGCCCATTCTGCTATAAATTCTGCCAAAGGTTGGCTCAATAGTTGAAGTACTTTCAAACTTGAGGCCAAAGCTTGACAATTCCAGTGCCCACTCGACAATCCTGCCTGTTGCTTCTGGATTCTGTAATATCCTCTTCAACGGAAAGCGAGTGACAACTGTGATCTCATGTGCTTGAAAGTAATGGCATAGCTTCCTCGAGGCCATGAGAAGGCCAAAAAGCAACTTTTGCACCCCAGAGTACCTTGATTTAGCCCCCTGCAGAAGGGAACTGACAAAATAAACTGGGTGCTGCACCGTCTTCTTCTGTTTCTCTTCCTGTGGCTGCACAGATTCATCCTTGTCGGGATCAGAGCTTGACGGGGAAGCCCCCTGCTTGTCGCTGGACTCGCTTGCCGCGGTTGCTGGCTCATCATCTGCTTCCCTCTCTGCTACTAACGCAGCACTAACCACTTGCTTGTTTGCCGCTAGATATAGCAGCAACTTCTCTTGTGGTTTAGGTGCGATAAGTCTTCGGAGTGGAGGATAGGTATCTCTTTAAGTCTCAGAGCGCCTCCGCTCGAGTCCATTTCATTGACCTGCCTTTTTCAAAATTTTGAAAATGGCGTATGCCGCCAGCAGACTTAGAAATGAACCTACTGAGAGCAGCAACACAGCCGGCAAGCCTTCGCACATCCTTGACGCGCTTCGGGGCTTCAATCTGCTCGATGGCTTTGATCTTGTCAGGGTTGGCTTCATTCCCCCTCTGGGACACAAAGAACCCGAGAAGCTTGCCGGAAGGGACTTCAAACACGCACTTGTCGGGGTTCAACTTGAGATTGATCTTTCGCAAATTTGCAAATGTCTCGTCCAAATCTTGGATCAAAGTTTCTCTGTCCTTGCTCTTGACCACTATATCATCCATGTAAGCTTCTACATTTCTGTGCAGTTGTGGCTCAAAAGCATGACTGACTACTCTTGCAAACGTTGAACCGGCATTCTTTAGTCCGAAAGGCATCCGTACAAAGCAAAGACGTGCTACATGGAGTAATGAATGCGGTTTTCTCTTCATCCTCTTCTGCCATGAAGATCTGATGGTATCCTGAGTATGCATCAAGAAATGAAAGCAGATCACATCCTGCCGTGGAGTCGACAATCTGGTCAATGCGCGGCAAGGGAAATGGATCTTTGGGACAAGCTTTATTAACATCCGTGAAGTAAATACAAAGCCTCCACTTCCCATTCGCTTTGCGCACAACTACTGGATTGGCTAACCACGTTGGATGGAGTACTCCTCGGACGAGGACTGCTGCTTCCAACTTCTTGATCTCCTCTGCTATGAACTCTTGGCGTTCCACTGCTTGCTTCCTGACTCTCTGCTTGATGGGTCGTGCGTGAGGACAGACGGCAAGATGGTGCTCAATTACTTTCCTGGGAACACCGGGGATGTCAGATGGTTGCCATGCAAACACATCGACATTCGCCCGCAGGAAAGCAACGAGTGCGCTTTCCTATTTAGGGTCAAGCATGGCACTGATGGTGAAGGTACCACCAGTGCCGTCCTCCTTGGCGCCACTTTCTTGGTCTCGTGTGGCTGTCTTTGCCTTCTTGCACTTGCGGTGGAGCTCGATGGAAAGGCCCTCGACGGTAGCGCAGCACCAAGAGGTGCGCTTGCCGGAGTGGGCATCGAGCTACTCTTGCCGGACTTGGTCTTCTTCTTCCCCCCAGGAGCTTCAGCGGCAAGTGGTTTATGCTCGCTGCGGCTGCTGCTTCCCGGTAGATCTTGTCGGTACAGATAAGTGCATCTTTCTTGTCGCCATGGACAGAAATAACACTTATCGGACCAGGCATCTTGAGCACATTGTAAGCGTAGTGAGAGGCTGCCATGAACTTAGCAAGCGCTGGACGGCCGAGTATCCCATTGTAGGGCAATGGGAAATCAGCAACGTCGAATGTGACTCTCTCTGTTCTGAAATTCAGCTCGCTGCCAAATGTCACCGGTAGCGTGATCTTCCCCTTCGGCTTGCTCCTTCCCGGGTTAATTCCTTGGAAGGTACCAGTCTCTTCGAGCTCGCTGTCGGGGATCTGGAGCTTGTTGAGCACCGCGGAAGAGATCAGATTTAGGCCGTCCCCGCCGTCTACCAACATCTTTGTGAGCTTGAGGTTGCGGATGGTTGGTGAAACCAACATCGGCAAGCACCCGACCGCAGTGATGCGATCAGGGTGATCCTCAACATCAAAGATGATGGGCGTGCTGGACCACTTCAGGGGCTTGCGCGATTCGACTGACGGTTCTGCTGCATTCACCTCCCGCACCCACTATTTGAGTTGGCAGTGCGAGGTGTGCAGAGAAGCACCGCCGTCAACGCACAAAACCTCCGTTGCCTTCTGAAACTTTTGCTCATCGGTCTCATCCTCCTCCATCTCATCATCTTCATCTTCGTCTTCGTCTTTGTCAAGGCCGTGGGGAGGCCTATCTCCTTGCCGCTGCTTGGCCTTGCCGCGGCGCCCTCCCCGGGTGGGACGCTTCTTGCTGGATCCTCCGCCACCTTCCTGGGCCTTCTCCTTGTCGCGACGCCAGACTCAGCTTTTCGCAGCTCGCCATCTGCTCAACCTTCTTGCGAGGCTTGGAGGTCATGGCCCTTGGTGCGGTGGATCTTGCAAGATCGCTTGCCGGAGCCGTCCTGCTTGTCGGCGGCCACCACAGCCTCGCCGGAGTCACCAGCTTTGGCCTTCTCGGCGCCGCCTCCATTGCCGGACTGCTCGACAACTAGCACATCCTTAGCCTTCCTCTTTCTGTTATACTGCCTCCGGTTCTTCTTTGCCGGAGGGGTGTCCTCACTGTCAGATCCTTCTGCTCCTGTGTTCTCTCCGGGGAGTTTCCTCCTTTCTTCAGCCCATGCACACTTGTCGGCCAGAGCATAGAGCTCGCTAACATCTCTGATTTTGCACATCGCCATCTCCTCCCTCATCCTGCGGTTACGCACGTTCTGATGGAACGCGCTGATAACCACGGCGGGGTGGACGTCTGGGATATTGCGCTGCACCTGGCTGAATCTCTGTATGTACTTGCGCAGGGTTCTCCTTCCTTCGGGCGGCAGATGAAGATCGCTTCCTCGCCATGGGGTTTGTGGTCACCGTGAAGGCGCCGACAAACCGATGGCACAGTCCGCCTACGAAGAGATGGAGTTGTCCGCAAGTGCATGAGCCAAGATCCGACGTTGGGCTTGAGCACCGCCGGAAGTAGTTGGCGAGATCTTCTCGTCGCGCCCCGGCAGCCTGCACCGCTATGGTGTAGATGCCGAGGAACTCTAACGGATGTATCCTGCCATCGCATTTCGGCACGCCTGGTTTGAAGTTCTTGGTATCGGGCCACTCGACCGCCGCAGCTCACGGGTGAACGCAGGGCAACCTATCACAGATGGCAAGTCGCTCGTTCTTCGGGCGCATGCATATCGACAGGGGCCCAGCGCTGGTCGGATCGACGTCGCGCTTCTTCGACGCCGATGCGAAAAGTCTGGCTTCTTCGTCGCCGTTTTGGAGAACTTGGCGTTGATCGCGGCGAGCTCGCGGGTCCGACGACGCGGTGGAGTCGGTGTCGAGGTTGGCCCGGCGAGTCGGCGATCTTGGCCTTTGGGGCGGGGAGTGCACAGTAGTGGCACCCCCAGCGGTCTTGTCGGCGTCAGCTTGCGCCTGGGCGTCTTACCGGGGCTTCGATGTGCTCGGTTGCCGGGGCTTGTCGCCGTTGGCGAAGCTGATGAGGCTTTGAATGGTGGCCCTCCAGTCGTCGATCTTGTCTGGCGCTGGAGGGTAATCTAGAAGCAGCTGGGCTCGGGCTAGCGCTTCCTCTGAAGTTTTGGGTGGTGGCGGCGAACGGCGCGAGGAGCGAGATATGCTCAGACTTCTAACAGTGTTAGAAGGAGCAGCATCCCTTCCAGGCGATCGTACCGCGCTCGTGCCAACATGCTGGCGCGCATGTTGGCCTTGAGCGTCCCATGATCCACCAGCTCGGCCTTGCTCCAATGCGAGTACTGTGCTAGGAGCACCATGGAGTCGTCGATCCTGCACCCCCTGGGAGGGGTGCGGTGTATGTACAGACACTGAAGCTTGCGGGGCCTTGTCCTTGGACCCGGTGACGACGTGAGTCCCCCCGTTGGCGCCCGCTCCTCCGCCGGCGTCTACCCCACCACCCGTTTGCTCCAGCGGCGGGAAGATCGACGTAGACGGAGCGGCCACCTCCGAAGACTTCTTCTTCGGTGGCATGTCGATGTAGATGTTGATGTAGCGCGCGCGGAGACCAGATCAGGTTCGCACAACCTCGACGCCCCCTACCTGGCGCGCCGAAGATGTCGTGGGAAACGAACACCTATGGGGCAGGGCCCTTTTGTCCCGGCAGGAGCGGAGGGCGACGAAGAGCAGATCGAGGTCGAGCACGCGAGGATTTTACCCGGCCGGAGCTCTCCGGAGAGATAAACTCCTCTCGCTGCTTTGTGTTTGTATTTGTTGTTGCTTGAGAGTGTGGGTATGTTGTAGTCTCGAATGAGTCGAACCCCTTCTACGTGCGCATGGGCCTCCTTTTTATAGTCTAAAGGGGTCACCGATAGGTGGCAACGCAGAGAGAGGGGTAAAAAAGTAAAAACGTGGGTTGGTACAACCGCTATCAACAGTGCCCCCTACCTAACTCTGACGGCAGGGGATAAGAGCATTTAATGCCCGTCCGGTCGCCCCAACAGTGCAGGAAACGACCGTTAGGGGCGCCACCGATCGCCACGATGGCCTCCTAGTCATCTTCACTTGCCACCTCGCACCGCTTGGCTGCACAGCTACCCGCCACGTGCACCAGGAGCGATCCTGCGGCGACACATCGTCGGATGCGCTGGAGCGTGGGCGCAGAGTGGTGGTTTTGCCGTGGCAAGCACCTTGCCGCGGTCGTTGTCTTGTCACAACCCGCAAGCTTGTCGCTCGCCGGGTCTTGCCGGGACGCGCGGCGCGTCGCGGCAAGTCTCTTGAAGTGCCTTGGTTGGCCTTCCCGGCAAGCTCCTCTTGCCGGGGTCTTGTCCTTCCAGGCAAGCTCCTCTTGCCGGGGCTTTGTCTTCGCAGTTAAACACTTTGTTCTTGAATGGCAGTAAATGGGAATAGCGAAGGATCTTGGCGGACGTCCGGCAAGCCTTGCCGCGGGAAGCTGCGACTACCCGTGCACAAGTTCGGGGTACTAAGGTACCCATACTTTAGTACACCGACACGGGGCCCCCGCGCGGGCCACCCTGGGCCTGATGCGGGAGCGGGGTGCAGAAGGGGTGAGCCCCCGAGGCGGCGAAGCCCAGGAGCTCCGCCACCCGCTCTAGCAGCACGTCGCGGCCGCCTTCCATCAGTCTGCACTGCAGCAGCTCTCGGGCCACCGTGAGCGCGACCCTTGATTCTCCTGCTCCCGGCGGGTGTACGGTGTCGTTGCCGCGGTGCGGTTGGAGGCCCTCACTGCCGACCGCTTCTGCCACAGTGTTAGAGCCGTCGAGGTCTGTTCGCGTCGCCCATGTCCCGCAGCGAGAGGCTCTGCGGGCGAAGGGCTCTGTGCGGCGCGGGCAAGCCGCCTGAGATCTGGTTGCCCGCCTGTCGCGGACATGGATGACGATGCGATCGGGCGCGAGGCGGCGAAGGTAGATCCCGCACACACCTACAGGGCGCCAAATGTCGGATTTCGGGTTCCGGCAGACCCTTGAGGTTCGAACACTGGGGTGCGCGCGGAGATTCAACCCTCTACCAGCTCGCTCCTCACCGAATCGCTAGGACCTAAACTACTAAACTGAACAGCACAAGAGACACAATATTTATACTGGTTCAGGCCACCATTGTGGTGTAATACCCTACTCCAGTGTGTGGTGTGGTGGATTGCCTCTTGGGCTTGATGATGAACCATACAAAGGGAGAACAGCGTCGCGAGGGTCTGTTCTTGGCTGGCGCGATGAACTGTGTAACGCCCCGGATACAATTTTCCATATTCATAACTCCGACTCTTGCCTTTTCCGGAGATGCGATATGTTTTTTCCTCCGTGGTTTGGTTTTTGTCTTCGCTTTGCATTTTGTTCATGTCATGCATTTCATCATCGCATCATTCGCATTGCATCGGCATCGTTTTTCATAAAACTCGCACCCGTTCGTAGTTGCCGCGTCCCCCCTTTCTTTTGTTGACCGCCCCGAGACCAACTGTGTTTTCGTTTCCCTTTGTCCGACCACCTAACCTCTCTTGCCATTCGCAGCCCCTCAAGGTCGTCAAAACTCCCTAAACCCGACCCGGGCAGTCATTACCGTTGGGTCCGGATCATCCCCTAACATCCCGAAAACATCTCCGCTTTATTATTTGGACTCCCTGCCTATTTTATTCTCGACCGTTCGATTTTGATCGAAGGGTTCATTTTGCCCTAAGCTAGTCCACCTAGCTATTTAAATAGTCCTAACCCTAAAAATCTAGGGACTTTGTCCCTTCACCCGCCGCCGCCGCCGCACTCAAATCCCACATCGAGATCCCCTCGCCCGATCTCCCTCGATCCACTCGCCCAGCCACCGCCGAAGCCCGCAGCCTCCACCTCCCTTGGGATCCTTCCCGATCCGCTCCACCCGAGCCAACCGGCAGCACCACATCAACCTCCCGCTCACGCCGGCGTCCCAAGCCAGCTCCCTGTTCCCGAGCGCCTCGGCCTTCTCCTTGAGCCAGAGCTCGCCGCCGTGGGTGACAAAAGTAGCAGACCCGAGGCTCCCCCGCTCCCTGCCTCCTCTCGAATCAGCGTCGCCATGGCCTCGTCTCCGGCCAGATCGGGCCGTCCCCAACCTCCACCTCGTCGCCCACGCCGTCGCTTTGCTCCACCCTCGACGTCATCCCGCAGCGCCCGGTTCCGCACCTCCCTTCGTTCCTTGCACCGCCACGTTGCTGGAGCAGGAGCTCCATCCGCCGTCGCACCTTGCATCGCCTGAAGACGCCGCCGCTGCTCTGCTTCCTGACAAGCAGAGAACGAGGCGCCCGTTCGCCTGTGGCTCGCGTTGAACGCGCCTTCGGCAAGTCCAGCGCCCATGTTTTCCCTGCGTCCTCTCCTTCAGATCAAGGTGCCGCCCGTCGGATTTGGTTCTCCTCGGCATCCACATCGAGCTTGCCCGGTCCAGTCTTGCGCCTTCCCCGCCTTGGCCAAGTCCCGTTGCCGCTGTCTTCTGCATCGCCATGATCCTGCCGCTGCTTCTGTTCTTCGTTCGACAGTATCGAGCAGCAGACGCTCGCCCGGTCCAGCCGCGTTGACCGCTGGCTTGGCTGCGAGTGGCCGAGGCAGCGCCAAGCCCGATCGCGCGCCCCCGCCATCTCCCCAACCCATGAACCGACTGGGCTTGGCCCATGGGTGAGGCCACCCCCAGCGCCCCTCCTTATTTTTTTTCCTCATGTTGGGCTAGCCTGCAGTTTCGGCCCGCATGTGTTTTTTTCGGTTCTGGACGTTTTGCTATTTATCCGAGGAATTACAGATTTGCAGAAACCCCCTTGCACTTCATGCATATAATAACTCATGATTTGTGCATCATATGTAAAAACTTTAAACATGTAGAATGCTTAGAATTTTGTGTAGATTAATAATATGCCACTTTCATACATGTTTAAAATGTTTAAAATGTTGTTTGATTAAATTTGCTAAATGCCATGCTAAAATGATTTAATTCATAACTAAATAACCGTAGCTCGGTTTTAAATAAACTTTATATGTAAATGGGGTGGAAAAATGCCTAGAATAACATGGTCCACTTTATTTTCCTGTTTAACAACTTTAAAATATGTTTTAGGGCAGAACAGTAGCAAATTCATAAATTGCATATGAGGTTTTTCCGGAAATGTTGTTTGTTGTTCCGGCCTCATTTAAACTTGCCTAAATAGTTAGTTTACTTTTGCTTCACCCCTTGCCATGTTTAACAATATTTAACATTGTTGTGTACCTAAACGAGAGTGAACTAAATAACTCGGATGTGGTGTTTCGTCAATATGCAACTCGTTGCATATTGACCTCCACTTAACTTGTAGCATTGTTTGTTGCACTTTGCCATGCCATGTCTCATTAAACCGGACATGCATCATACTTGATTGTGCATCATGCCATGATTATGCTTGTGTGTTTACCATGTTGTTTGCTTCTTTCCGGGTTGCTTCTCTCGTTAGCTTCGGTTTCGTTCCGGAGTTGTGAGGATGCGTTTGACGACGTCCGTTTGTCTTCTTCATGGACTCGTTCTTCTTCCTAGCGGGATTTCATGCAAGATGACCGCTACCCTGGATCTCACTACTATCATTGCTATGCTAGTTGCTTCGTTCTATCGCTATGCTGCGTTACCTATCTGTTGCTCTTCAAGCCTCCCAAATTGCCATGAACCTCTAACCTTTGACACCATTCATAGCAAACCGTTGTTTGGCTATGTTACCGCTTTGCTCAGCCCCTCTTATAGCGTTGCTAGTTGCAGGTGAAGTTGAAGATTGCTCCATGGTGGACAGGGTTTATGTTGGGATATCACAATATCTCTTATATTATTAATGCATCTATATACTTGGTAAAGGGTGGAAGGCTCGGCCTTATGCCTGGTGTTTTGTTCCACTCTTGCCGCCCTAGTTTCCGTCATACCGGTGTTATGTTCCCGGATTTTGCGTTCCTAACGCGGTCGGGTGATTTATGGGACCCCCCTAACAGTTCGCTTTGAATAAACTTGTCCAGCAAGGCCCAACATTGACATTTACCATTTGCCTCACCACCACCTATATTTCCCTTGGGAGTAATTAACCCAAGGGTCATCTTTATTATAGCCCCCCCGGGCCAGTGCTTGTCTAAGCGTTGGTCCAAACTAGAGCATCGTGCGGGACCATCCCTTGGCAACTTGGGTTACGTCGGCACCTGTACGCTTAGCTCATCCGGTCGTGGCCTGAGATGAGATATGCAGCTACTATCGGGATGTCGACGCCGGAGGCTTTGCTGGTCTTGTTTTACCATTGTCGAAATGTCTTGTAAACCGGGATTCCGAGACCGATCGGGTCTTCCGGGAGAAGGTCTATTCCTTCGTTGATCGCAAGAGCTTGTCATGGGCTAAGTTGGGACACCCTGCAGGTTTAAACTTTCGAGAGCCGTGCCTGCGGTTATGTGGCAGATGGGAATTTGTTAATGTCCGGTTGTAGATAACTTGACACCAGATCCGAATTAAAACGCATCAACCGTGTGTGTAGCCGTGATGGTCTCTTCTCGGCGAAGTCCGGGAAGTGAACACGGTTTCTGTGTTATGTTTGACGTAAGTAGGTGTTCAGGATCACCTCTTGATCATTGCTAGCTTCACGACCGTTCCTTTGTTTCTCTTCTCGCTCTCATTTGCGTATGTTAGCCACCATATCATGCTTAGTCGCTGCTGCAACCTCACCACTTTACCCCATCCTTTCCCATTAAGCTTTGCTAGTCTTGATACCCATGGTAATGGGATTGCTGAGTCCTCATGGCTCACCAGATACTTCCAAACCCAGTTTGCAGGTGCCTATGTTATCCAGCAGGTGACGCAACCAAGCTCAAGGAGGAGCTCGATGAAGATCTTGCCCTTTGTGTTGTTTCGTTCTAGTTGATCAGTAGTGGAGCCCAGTTGGGGTCGATTGGGGACCTTTTTCGCATTTGGGGTTCTTCTTTTATTTTGGTTCCATAGTCGGACCTTGATTGTATCTGGATGATGTAATGCTTTATTCATGTAATTGTGTGAAGTGGCGATTGTAAGCCAACTATGTATCTCTTTCCCTTATGTATTACATGGGTTGTGTGAAGATTACCTCACTTGCGACATTGCTTTCAATGCGGTTATGCCTCTAAGTCGTGCTTGAAACGTGGGAGATATAGCCGCATCGAGGCGCTACAAGTTGGTAATCGAGCCTTCCCGACCTTAGGAGGCCCACCGCTGATCGCTTTTAGCGGCCGAGTTGTGTCTAGAAAAATGTTTTGAGTCATTTAGGATTATATATATCGGAGAGTTAGGAATTCTTTTTACTCCCAGCCTCTTCATCGCTCTGGTAAGGCATCCCGACGAGAGTTTTGACTCTTCTCTTCTCAAATTTCACTAAAAAATTTAGGATCACGCTGGTATCTTGGAATCGTTCGATGGTTTTATGATGAGAACATTGTCTTGGTGCCTCCCCGTCGGGGTTTAGTGGAAGTGTCCCGGGAGTTGAGCTCGAGGTATTGTCGTCATAATTTTATCGTTGCAGATTCGAATACCTGAGTTTAGTACGCCGACATCGAAAATCTCTTTTATGTAGTTGTTGGTGAGATAACCCGATAACCCAATCTCGAGGTGAGTACGGGGTATTGCCATGACTCAGATAATGGATGCTTTTGAAGGTTGAGGTACACGATTTCAAAGGTTTCTTGGTTATGTGTTGACGAATGGATACAATGGATGTAGGGATTGTTAGTTTGGGTGAGATATATTGCTTCCCTGTATCCCCAACACCAGATTGCATAACCGTAAAGTTTTGGGAGTTTATAGGTGGGAATTCAAGTAGCTCCTAGAATATCTTTTTCGACGGATGCATGATATGGGATTGGGTAAATCTCTATCATATGTTTGTTTCCGCTTATTCGCAAGCCAAATCCTTTGTTTTGTTTTATTTGTGGTATTCGAGTTGCTTCAAGTCAAATGTTGAATCCATACCTTTCCTAAACGGTGTTCTCATATTGCTATGTGAATACTAATCCTTTTGATCATTGAGGTTGTCATGTTAATTCTTTTCCTACCGGCGTGCTTCTCTTCAAGTGGATCTGATCATTCTCCCCATCCGCAAGATCATTTCTAAGTTTTCTCAACGGTGTTTGTTTCATCCGTCCCAAGTTGCCTTTGTTTTCCCGCCCTCCCACCCTTTTTCTTCAAGGACTCAGATTTCTTAATCAAGTATCCATTTATTCATGTGAAGTTTCTCCATTCTTTTCCATCAATGTTCTTACCCGATGGTTCTCAAGAAGATGTTCTACTAGTTCGTCATTCCTCATTCCTTTCTCTTCTCCGGTGGATTCAAGTCAAGTTTTGTTGATCATACCTTTTTCCTCATTTCAATGTCTTCTCATACTGGTGCACCTCATTATCATTCTACTTCTCGCTATTTATTATTCCGGAGTGCTCAAGATATCTCGAAGATTCGTGTTCCCACTCTGCATTCGTTCAAGCTCTTTCGAGATTGGTATCTCATTCAAATCATTTAATTCAACCGGTGCAACATCTCTTTTAAATCATTTCCAACGGTGTTTTATTTTGAGTGGGCCCTAACCCACAGGTCTTTTCCCAGGATCTTACCTGACTCTTCTAATTATTCCGGAGCTATCCCAAATTCTTTTCTAGTGTGACGTAAGAATGAATTTTCATCAGTCACATGCCTTCTCCAAGATTGTTTTCAAATTATTTTCATCTTTGGCTCAACCTTTTTCCTCTTTAAATTCTCCCGGAGTATCTTAACAATTTTGGTGTTCTTTCTCGTCGTCATTCTCAACTTTTGTAGACCGAAGAAGAGTTTCTCTTAAATCCTTACCCGTCAGAGATTCGTGGTTCTAGCTTCATGCCATCCTCATAATTGTTTTGATTATGACAATTCTTTTCTTACCATCCGGAGCATTTCATGAGTTGTTTCCATTTCTTTCCTCCGAAGGCCATCATGTCATAATTCTTCATTCTTAGCGTGTAGCTATATTTCTCTAAATCTTACCGGTGCATCATTCAAATATCCTCTAATCAGTTCATGATCTCTTCGTTCTCAGGTATCTAAATCCCCTCAAGTATCTTCATTCGTTTTCCAATTCTTCCCGATGAATTGTGCCTTTGCTACTTTCATTTTCAATTCTTACGGTGGTTCATTCAAGATTTCACCTCTTTCGTTAGCATTTAATTCGTTCGTTCTTTCCAATCCTACCGGTGGTTCGTTGAAGACCTTCCCAAGTTTACGCTATATCTCTCTTAATCCTTTCTACAAGAATAAGTAGTATGCCAAATCCGTTGCTTGTCATCAATTTAAATTGGTGAAGGATACGCATAACATAATTCTTGTTCTTGTTTCATCCAAGTGATTATTTTCTTCCGGAGATTATTCATGATGTATAAATTCTTGTTTACAAGTGATTCATCTTTCTTTTCGGAGTGGGTCATCATATCACATTCTCGGTTTTAGTTGTTTCATCTTTTCTTTTCCCGGAGTTCCAAGCTCTCATCATCACGAAGATCCATTTAAATCATTGCAAGGCTTCACCTTGTGTTTTCAACTTCTCTTTCTTTTTATCATCCTTTTATTACCGGAGTTCTTCTCTGAGGCTCTACATGGTGGTTCATCAAGGATTCTTTTCATTCTTCAATTGTTTTTCAAGATTTCTCTCGAAGCTTTACTCAAAATTAAACATGGTGCTCAACACATGTTTTGTTTTGAGGAGTTCAAGTATTCTTCTTCTTGCATTTCGAAGTGCAATGCTCCTACCCTATATTTTGAGATGGTGTTATATCATTCTTGACAATTTCCTTCATGGTTCATGATTCATATTGTTGTCAAGAATGAGGTATTTTAAATCCATTAGTCTCTCCATTGGAGTTATCTTGGGTTATATTTCACCTAAAGCTTTCCCTAAGGATTGTTGCTATTTATGGTGCTTATAAATGACCCAAGTTCTTCATTTGTCCTCCCGGTGAAATAAGTTTCTCATCTCCTTGTTGATATCAATCCAATCATTTGTTTCCGTTAGTGGCTGGTTGTCACCTCATAATTTTGAGACGTTTGCCATAAGCCCACAACAAGCTTGTGCTTTTCGTTGTTGATTTTGCAATTACTCCGTTCAATTCTTCTTTGCAAGCATGCTTTCCAAGATCATTTGTGGCAGAAGTTTGCATTTTCTCCTACATTCTGTTATTCCAATTATCTATATATTCTATTATTTCTTACGGAGGCAATGTGATGTTGCTCTCTTCGCTCATCACCTCGATTTGTGAGGATCGTGTTCTTTTCGTGCTTATCCATTTAACCAGAGAGTTGTGTCATCTCTTTAATTACTTTTCATCTTATCAAGTTTTCCTTCTCTTTTCTACCGGTGTGCTGTCCGAATCTGTTCTTGCTTGTTCCTTGTTTATCTCGTTTCAACCAGAGTGGTTCCAATTCCTTCTTGTCCATTGTACTCGTCATTCATAGCTTTGCAACCTCCAAGGTTCACATGGTGTTCCTTGTTTCTATTTTGTACCGCAGTGCTCTCAATTGTGTTCAACTTTGTTGTGTTCTTTCTTTCAATTTGTTCTACCTCTCACGGTTCGTGGTTTCACTCGTTTTTCGAAGAAGCAACTTAGTTTACCTCTTATCTTCCTCTTCCTTTTCCCTCCGGTGCCATCCTTGATCTCGGGACGAGATCCTCTCGTAGTGGTGGAGTGTTGTAACGCCCCGGATACAATTTTCCATATTCATAACTCCGACTCTTGCCTTTTCCGGAGATGCGATATGTTTTTTCCTCCGTGGTTTGGTTTTTGTCTTCGTTTTGCATTTTGTTCATGTCATGCATTTCATCATCGCATCATTCGCATTGCATCGGCATCGTTTTTCATAAAACTCGCACCCGTTCGTAGTTGCCGCGTCCCCCCTTTCTTTTGTTGACCGCCCCGAGACCAACTGTGTTTTCGTTTCCCTTTTGTCCGACCACCTAACCTCTCTTGCCAGCTCGCAGCCCCCTCGCGCGCGTCCGAAACTCCCCTAAACCCGACCCGGGCAGTCATTACCGTTGGGTCCAGATCATCCCCTAACATCCCGAAAACATCTTCGCTTTATTATTTGGACTCCCTGCCTATTTTATTCTCGACCGTTCGATTTTGATCGAAGGGTTCATTTTGCCCTAAGCTAGTCCACCTAGCTATTTAAATAGTCCTAACCCTAAAATCTAGGGACTTTGTCCTTCACACACGCCGCTCCAAATCCCACATCGATCCCTCGCCTCGATCTCCTCGATCCACTCGCCCAGCCACCGCCGAAGCCTGCAGCCTCCACCTCCCTTGGGATCCTTCCCGATCCGCTCCACCCGAGCCAACCGGCAGCACCACATCAACCTCCCGCTCACGCCGGCGTACCAAGCCAGCTCCCTGTTCCCGAGCGCCTCGGCCTTCTCCTTGAGCCAGAGCTCGCCGCCGTCGGTGACAAAAGTAGCAGCCCCGAGGCTCCCCCGCTCCCCTGCCTCCTCTCGAATCAGCGTCGCCATGGCCTTGTCTCCGGCCAGATCGGGCCGTCCCCAACCTCCACCTCGTCGCCCATGCCGTCGCTTTGCTCCACCCTCAACGTCGTCCCGCAGCGCCCGGTTCCGCACCTCCCTTCGTTCCTTGCACCGCCGCGTTGCCGGAGTAGGAGCTCCATCCGCCGTCGCACCCTGCATCGCCTGAAGACGCCGCCACTGCTCTGCTTCCTGACGAGCAGAGAACAAAGCGCCCGTTCGCCTGTGGCTCGCGTTGAACGCGCCTTCGGCAAGTCCAGCGCCCCTGTTTTCCCTACGTCCTCTCCTTCAGATCAAGGCGCCGCCCGTCGGATTTGGTTCTCCTCGGCATAGACATCGAGCTCGCCCGGTCCAGTCTTGCGCCTTCCCCTCCTTGGCCAAGTCCCGTTGCCGCTGTCTTCACGCATCGCCATGATCCTCGCCACGCTTCATTCTTCGTTCGACAAGATCGAGCAGCAGCCGCCGCCCGATCCCAGCCGCAGCGTTGACCGCGCTGGCTGCTGCCTGCGTGGGCTGAGGCGCGCCAAGGCCCAAGGCGCCGTCCTTGATCTCCCCAACCCTTGAGACCGACTGGGCTTGGCCCATGGGTGAGGCCACCCCCAGCGCCCCTCCTTATTTTTTTTCCTCATGTTGGGCCAGCCTGCAGTTTCGGCCCGCATGTGTTTTTTTTATGTTCTGGACGTTTTGCTATTTATCCGAGGAATTATAGATTTGCAGAAACCCCCTTGCACTTCATGCATATAATAACTCATGATCTGTGCATCATATGTAAAAACTTTAAACATGTAAAATGCTTAGAATTTTGTGTAGATTAATAATATGCCACTTTCATACATGTTTAAAATGTTGTTTGATTAAATTTGCTAAATGCCATGCTAAAATGATTTAATTCATAACTAAATAACCGTAGCTCAGTTTTAAATAAACTTTATATGTAAATGGGGTGAAAAAATGCCTAGAATAACATGGTCCACTTTATTTTCCTGTTTAACAACTTTAAAATATGTTTTAGGGCAGAACAGTAGCAAATTCATAAATTGCATATGAGGTTTTTCCGAAAATGTTGTTTGTTGTTCCGGCCTCATTTAAACTTGCCTAAATAGTTAGTTTACTTTTGCTTCACCCCTTGCCATGTTTAACAACCTTTAACATTGTTGTGTACCTAAACGAGAGTGAACTAAATAACTCGGATGTGGTGTTTCGTCAATATGCAACTCGTTGCATATTGAGCTCCACTTAACTTGTAGCATTGTTTGTTGCACTTTGCCATGCCATGCCTCATTAAACCGGACATACATCATACTTGATTGTGCATCATGCCATGATTATGCTTGTGTGTTTACCATGTTGTTTGCTTCTTTCCGGGTTGCTTCTCTCGTTAGCTTCGGTTTCATTCCGGAGTTGTGAGGATTCGTTTGACGACGTCCGTTTGTCTTCTTCATGGACTCATTCTTCTTCCTAGCGGGATTTCAGGCAAGATGACCGCTACCCTGGATCTCACTACTATCATTGCTATGCTAGTTGCTTCGTTCTATCGCTATGCTGCGTTACCTATCTGTTGCTCTTCAAGCCTCCCAAATTGCCATGAACCTCTAACCTTTGACACCATTCCTAGCAAACCGTTGTTTGGCTATGTTACCGCTTTGCTCAGCCCCTCTTATAGCGTTGCTAGTTGCAGGTGAAGTTGAAGATTGCTCCATGGTGGACAGGGTTTATGTTGGGATATCACAATATCTCTTATATTAGTAATGCATCTATATACTTGGTAAAGGGTGGAAGGCTCGGCCTTATGCCCGGTGTTTGTTCCACTCTTGCCGCCCTAGTTTCCGTCATACCGGTGTTATGTTCCCGAATTTATGTTCCTAACGCGGTCGGGTGATTTATGGGACCCCCTGACGGTTCGCTTTGAATAAAACTTGTCCAAAGAAGGCCCAACATTGACTTTTACCATTTGCCTCACCACCACCTATATTTCCCTTGGGAGTAATTAACCCAAGGGTCATCTTTATTATAGCCCCCGGGCGATGCTTGTCTAGCGTTGGTCCAAACTAGAGCACCGTGCGGGACCATCCCTTGGCAACTTGGGTTACGTCGGCACCTGTACGCTTAGCTCATCCGGTCGTGGCCTGAGACGAGATACGCGCGGCTACTATCAGGATGTTAGCACGCCGGGAGGCTTTGCTGGTCTTGTTTTACCATTGTCGAAATGTCTTGTAAACCGGGATTCCGAGACTGATCGGGTCTTCCTGGGAGAAGGTCTATTCCTTCGTTGATCGCGAGAGCTTGTCATGGGCTAAGTTGGGACACCCCTGCAGGGTTTAAACTTTTGAGCGCCGTGCCCGCGGTTATGTGGCAGATGGGAATTTGTTAATGTCCGGTTGTAGATAACTTGACAGCAGATCCGAATTAAAACGCATCAACCGTGTGTGTACCCGTGATGGTCTCTTCTCGGCGGAGTCCGGGAAGTCAACACGGTTTCGTGTTATGTTTGACGTAAGTAGGTGTTCGGGATCACCTCTTGATCATTGCTAGCTTCACGACCGTTCCTTTGTTTCTCTTCTCGCTCTCATTTGCGTATGTTAGCCACCATATCATGCTTAGTCGCTGCTGCAACCTCACCACTTTACCCCATCCTTTCCCATTAAGCTTTGCTAGTCTTGATACCCATGGTAATGGGATTGCTTTGAGTCCTCGTGGCTCACGGATACTTCAAACCCAGTTTGCGGTGCCTATGTTATCGAGCAGGTGACGAACAAAGCTCAAGGAGGAGCTCGATGAAGATCTTGCCCTTTGTGTTGTTTCGTTCTAGTTGATCAAGAGTGGAGCCCAGTTAGGGGTCGATCGGGGACCTTTATCGATTTGGGGTTCTTCTTTTATTTTGGTTCCGTAGTCGGACCTTGATTGTATCTGGATGATGTAATGCTTTATTCATGTAATTGTGTGAAGTGGCGATTGTAAGCCAACTATGTATCTCTTTCCCTTATGTATTACATGGGTTGTGTGAAGATTACCTCACTTGCGACATTGCTTTCAATGCGGTTATGCCTCTAAGTCGTGCTTCGACACGTGGGAGATATAGCCGCATCGAGGGCGTTACAAACTGCTAGGGGGAGTTCAGTCGCCTCTCTCTCTCTCTCTCTGTGTGTCTTTCTATCCTCGTTCTCTCGATGCCTCTACCTTGCGGGTGGCTAGTTCTATTTATAGGCAAAGGCCCTGGGCCTCTTCCCAAATATTGAGCGGGAAGGGCTCCAACAATTGGCCATTTCGAGGGGGAATAGCGGGTACACTTATCCTGACTAAAGTTGGTCCTCGCCTGTCAAAGGCTCTGGTGGTGACGTCGGCTTGGGCTCCACAATGACTTTCTTCTGGCCGTTGGGCTGGTCTTGGTCTTGTTGCACCGAAATGGACGCCTTTGCTTGATGCTCTCGCCTGCGCTTGCTCCCTTTGCACCAAAGAGGAAAGGAGGACACGGCGTGGGCTGGCGCCCGACTGGCGCCCTTGGTCGTCATGGCTTGCATCATGGGCACCTCAAAAGGTACCCGCCTTGACTCTTCGCCTCCTCATGAGTCAGCCTGACGAGTCCGTGCCTGAGGAAGCTCCTTGTCGTCCGCCCCGCGAGGCTTGGCCCCTCGCGAGGGTCTTGAGCCTGTGTTGATGAAGATGGGCTGTGCTGGGCCTCCTTTGAGCCACGCCAGCGGGCCGCAGCAGAGCAAGTCTGGGACCCCGTTACTGAATGCCGACAGCCACAGGCGACGGCAGCCTCACACCGCAGCCGAACCAGTGAACCCTCGTACTCCTCTCCGCGCGGGCTTCCACTGTCGCGTCTTCCCCGGCTCTGCATCGACCCCTTCCTAGGCCTCGTCGTCGTCCACCGCTGTGGTGCTCTCCGTGCGGCGTGGTCAACGTGGTCATGGAACGACTTCCATTGGAAGAGTACTATACGTGGAGAGGCTGATAGCTGTGTTCATGACCACAGCCCAGTTTTTTTGTGATTTGCCAATTAAGTCGCTTTGTCAGGCCTGTTGGGCTGCAAATCTTTCAAGACGAGGACAGCTTTTCATTCGGCTGGCCGAGAAAATGGCCGATCAGTAATGAGAAATGAGCTATACATTTTTAAAACACATCAAACCGGCAATTAGTTTCAAATATATTTTTTTCATTTCAAGATTTTAAATTACATTATTTTTATGCATGGAGACTTTGTTGGATTTTATGTTGATATACATTTATTTTTAAAATCAGTTTGTATGTGAGTCAAAATTTCGGGATTAAAAACAGTTCGGACCGCACCGAGATATGCAAAATTTCGTAAAAAAATTTAACCGTGGCCACAATATGGGCTGTAATGCTAACAAAAAGAATATGGGCTCCAAAGAAAACCTTAAGAATTAGCAAATAGGCTGTAAATTATTAGAAATAATGGCAGATGGGTTGTATGCTATTTTCCACAGATTTGAGGCTTTCCTAAAAAAAGGTTGACGCACAAGCAGTGACGGGCCAGCTATATCTTCGCACGCAAGGAAGTGCCTCCTTATTATGCACAAAAAAAAATGAATAACCCCCCTGTTAGCTGGGACCCAGTATAGTGGCAGGCTGACTTGTGGGCCTACTAAGTTGACGGGGACGGAGGGCTTTGTCAGCTTAGTCAATATGCACGATTCTAGATCTAGTGACCGTACGATGTCCATCCAACGACCGTAGTGCTTCTTCAACCTCTGGTCTTCTTGCTCCAACCGCCCAAACCAGCGTCGGTCGTGCCTCGTGCTCCTGCCTCCTGTGGCCGGCTGCGATGCGACAGAGGCCTCACCGCCCCCTACTACTCCCACCGCTGGCCAGGCCATCCCTCTACTCACCCACACCCCCTCGTACTCCTCTACGCATGGGCATCCACTGCCGCATCTTCCCCGGCTCCGCGTCGTACCCTTCCTAGGCATCGCCGTCGTCCACTGCCCTGGTGCTCTCGGCGCGGCGTGGTCAACGTGGTCAAGGAACAGCTTCCATCGGACGTGGACTGTACGTGCAGAGGCTGACAACTGGGTCCATGGCCACAGCAAGGAAGTGCCTCCTTATTACGCGCAAAATAATTATTCCTCCACCTGACAGCGGGGACCCACCGGACGGGCTACCATATTTCGCGAAAAAACGTTTCCCCCCTGACTGCTGGGACCCACCAGCTACACCTTCGCACGCAAGGAAGTGCGCCCGGGCAAAAAAAAGACGATTCGCCCCCTGACTGCTGGGACCCACCAGCTACATCTTCGCACGCAAGGAAGTGCGCCCAGGCAACAAAAAAACAACCAAAACGATTCGCCCCCCTGACTGTTGGGACCCACCACCTACATCTTCGCACGCAAGGAAGTGCCTGACAGTCGGGACCCACCTGGTCGAAGCGTACGTAGCGTTGTCATTCTGGTCGCGAACGTGTACGTACATATATACTGGTGGATGTAGAGGCGCGCATGTGTCGTAGTAGAGACGCGCACATAGCATGTACACGTACGTACATCGGCGAGGGTGCAAGAACGAAAATATGGCCACGTACGTACATATGGGTAGGGTCTCTAACGCCTATCGCGCATACGTACATGGCTGTGTCGGAACGGAGAAACAACATCATCGTCGTGTTCATGGGGAGCCAACCGGCTGGGTCGGAACGGAATGCGTGGCCGTGTTCATCGGGAGGGCTTGGACGGAACAGGCGATGGAAACGAGGCCTGGCATACCGCGCAACGGAGGAAACGTCCTTGTGTTCGACCAGCCACGTTCGAAACGGGGTCCTGTTGATCGGGAGGGCTCGCCGCATCGCCAAAAAGCGGAGGAAACGGACCTCCCACGGTCAAAATGGGGGTCTGTTGATCGGCAGGGTGTGGCGTCCGCAAAGCGGAGGAAACGGACCTCCTACGGTGAAACGGGGCCCTGTTCGCCGGGAGGGTGTGGCATACCACAAAACGGACGAAAGCGGACTTGTGTTGGGCGCTACAGTCGAAACGGGGGGGAGGGGTGTGGCGTACTGCAAAATGGGACTCCACGGGATACTGTTCATCTCCACCGTCGACCTCCTGCAGCCTCCACGGGCTACCGTCGACCTCCTCCAGCCTCCACGGGCTCCTGTTCATCCAGCCTCCACCGCGCACTAATCCACCGCTCATCGCTCAACCACCCTCCACGGGCACCCTCCACCGCCTACTATTCATCCAGCCCTCCACACCACGGGGTCCTGTTCAACCACCCTTCCACGGCCACCCCTCCACCGTCTACTGTTCATCCAGCCCTCCACACCACGGCTTCCTGTTCATCCAGAGGCAACGCCACCGCTCACTGTTCATCCAAACCCCCCCGCAATGCTCACTGTTCATCCAATCGATCGGCTTCATTAGCAAGCAGAGCGGCGAATCGCTCCATCGGGTTCGATTAACACCATCGATCGATCCCTCGGGTTCGATAACGATAGCTCGCAGCAATCGCTCGGGTTGATTAGAGCCCAACGCCTCGCTTCGGCTTTAGTTAGAGCCAACGCCTACACACACGCTGCAGACCACACGCGAGAAACGTGCATCGCTCTCCCACCGTAACCGGCAACTCCTCGAAATTTTCCTCCCCCTCGCTTCTACCACGGTTTTTTCCGTCATGGACGGCCCAAAGAATGTCATGCTGCTGCGTCTCCGGCCCGCCCAGGACGAAAAGCCCATTTTCTGTCATGATTTTTTGTCATAGAAGTAGGAGCCCACCACATCTATGATGATACCGGGTTTTGTCACAATTATTGTCATAGAAGTGACATATGCATGACAGAAAAAAATTCGTTCGGCCCAAAATATCATGGATGTGTCTTTTTTTATAGTGCGAGGCGAATGACGCCAAGACCTCCAAGGGGACCGGCCTCCTCAGGCTGGCTCACGAGGGGCGGAGACTTCTGTGCAAGGTGCACCTCGCGAGGCTCAGCTGACATGAGCCATGACGACCAAGGCCAGGCGGGCGCCAGCGGGCGCAGAGTACCAGTTCTCTCTTTGGTGCAAAGAAGGCAAGCAGCAGGCGTGGAGTCTTGAGGAATCAACCAAAGGTTTCCATTTCGGTGCAACAAGACCAAGACCGCCAGGACGGCAGGGCAGAGGTCATCGCAGAGCCCACCGCAGCGTCATGACCACAGGATTTTCGCAGGCGAAGACCGCTTTAGTTAGGATAGGATGTACTTCCTATCCCCCTTCAAACCCGGCCGTTGTGGGATCCCTTCCTGCCAACATTTGGGAAGAGGACCAGGGCCAATATAAATAGGACTTAGCCACCACCATAGAGGGGGATCGGACCCATTCTCACCCGACCACCTCACCAGCTCACCGGAGCCCAAGAGCACCTTACCACCTGCGGCTTGTTCATCCATTGTACTAGTTCATCCTCAGCCCCTCGAGGCAATCCACCAAAACTCTAGAGAAGGGTATTACACCGCAAGGTGGCCCGAACCAGGATGAACTATTGTGTCTCTCTGTCCCTGTGAGCTCGATGCACTAGGCTTAGAGGATCGCGAGTAAGCAGGCTGGGTAGGTTGAGATCTCCGCATGCACCCCAGAGTTCGAACCTATAAGGGTTTGCGAAACCCAAAATCCAACATTTTGCGCGCTAGGTTGGGTTGCATCGGATCTTCTCTTCTGTCGACCGGTCCGCCGCTACTCCACTGACACCATGGCCGACGCCTCGAGAGCCGACGTTGAGCACTGGGCCTCCTCAATAGCACCTGCTGATGAAGAAGACCTCCACTCCGCTCTGATCGCGGCCCGCGCTCCGCCTGGGGCCGCCGACCACAGGAGGTGCGGGCTGCAGCCCCCTCCTCTGGCGCCACGCAGCAACCGCGCTGCCGCGCGATCTTCAAGCTACACCGCGGCAACAACACCACACACTCGCTGGGATCAGGCCAACTTGCGAGCCGTGGTCATCGTGGCCCGAGAACTACTGAGGTGCAGGCTGGCGGAAAGTGGCCATGACACCCTGCTGGAGCGAGTTACCGAGTTGCTGTATGCAACCTGCAGGGGCGCAGCACCATTCTGCACCCAGCCCAAGTTGCAGGCCGTGGCGGGGGCGCACGGTCACCCTTTCCACTCCCGCGCACCCCCTTCCCAGGGCTCCTGAAGAGCCTCTCGGCGTTGGCCTACCTCACGGTGCGACCCGCACTGCTTCGACCATGCCACCTCGGGGCGGGGCGACTCCGAGCAACCTCCCCTGGGGCCGTGCTGGTACACCAGCCATTAGTCACCAGGACCTGATGATGACCAAAGAGGACGAAAGCATGAGGCAACCAGGATGCGACTCAGGCGCGGTCAGCCATGAAGCCTATGTGCCCGTCACAATGTACCGTAGGTACGCGCCCGAAGATGGCCCCAGCCGTTCCCCCACGCCAGTTTGGGCGCTGGAGGTGCACGAAGCCGAGGCTCTTTGCGAGCCGCTGCAGGGCTCCACCAACACATTCGACAGCAACAACCACTGGGTTCAACTAAAGCCTCAGGAGGACGCTTGCGCTAACCATGGATAGCAAGTGAACCAGGGCACAGCCACCGCCAGGGCCCATAGGGTAGCGGCCCAGCTGCAGGAACACGAAGGGCCTTGGGAGCGGCGTGGGGGGAGCCCGAGGCCAGGGCCTCCCCCGCGCTGCATGGAGCACGACGCTGCTCGGAGGTAGGTCCCCCGCTGGGGGAGGCGCTGGCGAGCCTTTCCCCCTGGCGGAGGGCCTACAGTCGCCGAGGGCGCCGCCAGTGTCCCCCTTGCCCCTTGGTCTCGCCCTGGTTTTCGGACTCCCCAATGGTGGTTGGGGGCAGCGCAGGGCGGGGTCCTCGTCGGGCGACATGAAGCAAGGCTCCGGCCTGTGAAGGTCTCCGCTCGTGACACTCTCATGCAATAATTAGTGGGGCTGTTCTCACCCCGGAGTCTCTTGAGTGGGACCCTGGAGCCTCACGGGAGCTCCCACCCACATCCAAGTGGAAGCACCATGCACCATGCTGGCCATCGAAACTGTCCCCCAATGACTATGCCCTCGCCTAGTAGAAGCACTTAGCTCCGCACAGGTGAGAAGACCTGAAGACATGCTAGGCATTGGATGCGGCCATTTGCTTTCGCCTCTCTTTTTGTACCAAATTTGTTGGCTTTCTAGAATGAACTTGGCTCTTGCGCATTTATCAAAAGAAAAACGGGGGGAAGTTTTCTTGTCTTGCGTTGTCAGCGTTCTGGGAATGGTGGTTCCCAAACTTGCTTGCCTGCGGCCTGCAGCGTGGCTCAAGCGGAGGCCCAGTGCAGCCCAGTTTCATCAGCTCAAGCTCAAGACCCTTGCAAGGGGCCAAGCCTCGTGGGGCGGACGACAGAAAGCTTCCACAGGAGCAGCCTCATCAGGCGGGCTCGCGAGGAGGCGGAGAGATCAAGGCAGGTGAAAGCACATTTGCTCCCTGGGTGGTTTTGGTAATTAATGACAACATACTTTGTGGTTGGACTAATGCTTCTATCAAGTATGTTTCAGGAAATTCAATCACATTGGCATGGCAAAAGGACTGAAGAGGTGGACCCCTCAAAATGCTAAGGCAAGCATTGGCAAAAGCTCAAGACTCCATTTTTGGTTTAGTGATCCAAGATCACATTGAGTCCATAGGAAAAGCCAATACTATTAAAAGGGATGAGGTTATGATGATGATCTGGTTGCTCAAGTGCTTAGTGATACATCTCCTAAACTATCAAGCAACTTTCACCGCCATATACACTCATAAGTAGTCTCGGTCCCACCGATATTCCAAACTCAGTCACCGAGATGAACCACCTCAGCCATAAAGCCAAACCCTAGAAAACTCGGATTTTCCGATTCGAACTTGGTCTCACCGAAACATGAGTTGCCAAGCTTCAGAATCCTTCATCATCAAATCGGTGTCACCGAGATGATGAAGTCGGTCCCACCGAAATTGGCATGCTCTTGTCATTGCACGAATCGGACTAACCGAGATTGTATTTTCGGTCCCACCGAAAATCCCAACGCTCACATTATTTGAACTATCGGTCTCACCGAGTTGTCAACTTCGTCCCACCGAGATTGCTCAAATGTGTGTAATGGTTGGATTTTGTGTGGAGGCTATAAATACCCTCCACCCCTCTTCATTCGTGGAGAGAGCCATCGAAAGAACTACCACTCCTACCTTACATTTACGAGAAGAGAACTACCTACCCTTGTGTTGAGATCAAGTTGCTCCACTCCCACCATATGAAGCTTGATCTCTAGCCTTCCCAAGTTGCTTTCCACTCAATCCTTTCTTCCACCACAGCCAAATCGGTGAGGAGAGTTGAGTGTTGGGGAGATTATCATTTGAAGCACAAGAGCAAGGAGTTCATCATCATCTACAACATCTATTACCTTTTGGAGGGTGGTGCCTCCTAGATTGGTTAGGTGTCGCTTGGGAGCCTCCGTCATCGAGATGTGGAGTTGAACCAAGAAGTTTGTAAGGGCAAGGAGATCGCCTACTTCGTGAAGATCTACCCCGAGTAAGGCTAGCCCTCCGTGGGCGTGAGGCCATGATGGAATAGACAAGGTTGCTTCTTCGTGGACCCTTCATGGGTGGAGCCCTCCGTGGACTCTCGCAGCCGTTACCCTCCGTGGGTTGAAGTCTCCATCAGCGTGGAAGCACGATAGCACCACCTATCGGAACCACGAGAAAAATCACCGCGTCTCCAAATTGCGTTTGATCTTCTCCACTTCTCTTTACTACTTGTGCAATTTACTTTCCGCTACCCATACTCTAGAATTGCATGTGTAGTGTGCTACTTGACTTGTGTGTTATGCAAAATCTGCCAAAATCTGTCCTTGATAAAAGATGGAATTTTTATCTTGTCGAGTAGTCTAATCACCCCCCCTCTAGACACTCTCACCTTCTTCGATCCTACAATTGGTATCAGAGCTTTGGTCTCCATTGCTTTGGTTTACACACCATTGGAGGAAGATGGACGTGTTCACGCTTGGGAGTGTTAGCCATAGAGTGCCTATTCTTAATGGAGTGTCCTATAACTCATGGAGGATTGAAATGCTTATTATCTTTAAGACATACAATTTAGCAAATATGTTGAGACCCCTATGTGCCTCCATTTGACCCCTTGCACCCTACCATGGATGAAGAGCTTGATTTGCTTCAGAACCTTAGAACTGTAAATCTTATCATTAGAGGGTTACCCGATAACTTGCTTAAGCTCGTTATTAACTTTGAGTGCGCCTATGCTATGTGGAAGTTCTTGGAAGAACTTTATCCGGACTACTCTTTGAGAGGTCTTGATGAAATTCTATACAAGACTATTGAATTTGATATGATGTGCCCCAATGATCCCAACTTTGATAAATGCTTCTTTGAGCTTCGTGATCTTATGAAAAGAAGGGTGATCCGGTCTTATCAATGTTCTAATTAGAAATGCTCTTGTATTGCATTCCGATGATTATTGTCACATTGACAAAACTAATGCAAGTGCTTATCAAATTGACCTAGGTGTTGATGATGAACAATCTATGGGTCAATATGATGATGAGCATGAGCATGATGATGATTACTCGATTCGGACACCGAGCTAGACAAGATCATGAAGAATCTCAATCTTATGGCAAATCGAGAGACTACATGTCCGTGGAAAAAGTGGATTCTTGATAGTGGATGCACCGACCACATGACCGGAGACGAAGACATGTTTCGAGAGCTTGCAAAGAACGATGGTCCACGCAAGTATGTGACTTTTGGAGACAACTCCAAGGGTAAGGTACTTGGCCTTGGTAAGGTGGCCATATCTCATGATAGCTCTATTCAAAATGTCATGCTTGTAGAATCGCTTGGATACAATTTACTTTCCGTGTCTAGATTAGCTGACTTTGGATTTAATGTGCTATTCACCGAAGTAGATTGCCAAGTCTTTCGTCGTGACAATCATAACATGGCATTTACCGGTATCCGTAGAGGTGATCTATATATTGTTGATTTCACTAAGAAAGCCCAACCTAGAGCTTGCTTCATTGCTAAATCCGCTAAAGGTTGGTTATGGCATAGAAGGCTTGGACATGTTGGTATGCGTAATCTAGACAAGTTGATCAAAGGTGATCATATTCTTGGTGTTAAAGATGTTTTCTTTGACAAAGATAGACTTTGTAGTGCTTGTCAAGCAGGAAAACAAGTAGGTGAAAGTCATCCCGTGAAGAACATCATGACCACAAGGAGACCGCTTGAGCTTCTTCATATGGATCTCTTCAGTCCCAATGCTTACAAAAGCCTTGGTGGTAACTCCTTTGGTCTAGTTATAGTTGATGATTATTCCAGATTTACGTGGGTATTTTTCCTTGATGACAAATCACAGGTTCAGAGAATCTTCAAAACCTTTGCCAGAAAGGCCCCAAATCAATTTGAGGTGAAGATCAAGAAAGTTCGGAGTGACAATGGAACGGAGTTCAAGAACGCCAATCTAGACTCTTTTCTCGATGAGGAAGGGATTCTACATGAGTTCTCGGCTACGTACACTCCTCAACAAAATGGAGTTGTTGAGAGGAAGAACCGAACGCTCATAGAGATGGCGAGAACGATGCTTGATGAATACAAGACACCGAAGCACTTTTGGGGGGAAGCCGTCGAGACAGCTTGTCATGCTACCAACAGGCTTTATCTTCATAAGCTCCTCGGCAAGACATCATACGAGCTCCTCACCCGTAACAAACCCCAAGTGGGATACTTTCGTGTCTTTGGTTCGAAATGCTATATCCTTGATAAGCATCGTCGGTCTAAATTTGCTCCTAAAACTCATGAAGGCTTTTTTCTTGGTTATGGATCAAACTCCCACACCTACCGTGTATACAATAATTTCACCCGAAAGGTTGAAGAGATGGTAGACGTGAAGTTTGATGAATCTAATGGCTCGCAAGTAGAGCAAATGCCTATTGATGTAGGAGAAAAGGACCCATCGGAAGCCATCCAAGATTTATCTATTGGAAAGATCCATCCCATGGAAGTGAAGGAGAGTACCTCATCTACATATGTGGAGCCCCCTACCTCACGGCGAGATGAACCTCAAGGCAACATGGAGGCCTCCACAAGTGGAACTCACCAAGATGAGGAAGTGCAACAAGAAGATCCACCACAACCTCCTTCTCCACCGCCTCAAGACAACACCAACAACAATGAACAAGAAGAAGAGGAAGATGAAGATGATGAGGAAGCTCAGCCACAACCTCAACAAAAGCTATCCCGAGTCCAAGCAAGAGTCAAGAAAAATCATCCCGTGGAACAAATGATCAATGACATCAACTCCGGGAGAATTACTCGCTCTAAAACTCGCTTAGCTAACTTTTGTGAGCATTACTCATTTATCTCTAGTATTGAACCTATGAAGGTAGAAGAAGCACTTGAAGACCCGGATTGGGTGAACGCTATGCACGAAGAGCTTCACAACTTCGAGAGGAACAAGGTATGGACTTTGGTAGAGAAGCCCAAGGATGATCAAAACGTCATTGGAACCAAATGGGTGTTTCGGAACAAGCAAGATGAAGATGGACAAGTCATCCGCAACAAGGCTCGCCTCAGTAGCTCAAGGTTACACACAAGTCGAAGGTATGGACTATGGTGAGACCTATGCCCCCGTTGCTAGACTTGAGTCCATTCGCATTCTTCTTGCTTATGCCAATCACCATGATATTACTCTCTATCAAATGGATATCAAAAGTGCTTTCCTAAATGGTGAAATAGAGGAGGAAGTATTTGTGAAACAACCTCCGGATTTGTGAATCCCAAAAGCCTAATCATGTTTACAAGTTGCACAAAGCTCTTTATGGTCTTAAACAAGCTCCTAGAGCTTGGTACAAATCTTGACTAGCTTTCTTCTTGAAAAAGGCTTTGAGATTGGAAAGATAGATTCAACGCTGTTCACGAAAAGGGTTGATGGTGAACTATTTGTGTGCCAAATATATGTTGATGATATTATCTTTGGTTCAACTAACCCTCATTTTAGCGAGAAGTTTGGAAAGCTCATGTCGGAGAAGTACGAGATGTCCATGATGAGTGAACTCAAATTCTTCCTTGGGTTGCAAATCAAGCAATCTAAGGAGGGTACCTTTGTCTCACAAACAAAGTACACCAAGGATCTCTTCAAGAAGTTCAACATGCAAGAAAGCAAGGTATGAGAACCCCATGCCTACAAGTGGACATAATGACTTGACAAAAGATGGAGAACCCGTTGATCAAAAGGTTTACCGATCTATGATTGGTTCTCTACTATATCTCTGTGCTTCTCATCGACATAATGTTGAGTGTATGCATGTGTGCTCGATATCAAGCAGCCCCTAAAGAATGTCATCTTAAAGCTGTTAAAAGGATTGTGAGATATTTGATACACACACCAAACTTTGGCATTTGGTATCCTAAGAGGGCCTCTTTCGACCTTGTTGGCTATTCCGACTCGGACTATGCGGTGACAGGTTGATAGAAAGTCAACTTCGTGCGTGTCAATTCCTTGGTCGATCCCTTGTATCTTGGTCCTCCAAGAAACAAAATTGATATCATTATCCACCGCCGAAGCGGAATATATTGCTGCTGGTTCGTGTTGTGCTCAATTGCTATGGATGACACAAGCGCTTAGGATTATGGGATACATGTGAGACATGTTCCTTGCTTTGTGACAATGAGAGTGCGATTAAAATTGGACACAATCCGTGCAACACTCTCGAGCGAAACATATTGAAGTTCGTCACCATTTCATTCGTGATCACATTGCCAAGGGTGACATCAATCTTAAGCATGTTCGTCTCGACAAACAACTCACGATATCTTTACAAAACCTCTTGATGAGAAGGTGTTTTGTCGCTAAGGAGTGAGTTGAACATCATTGATGCTTCAAACTTGGAGTGAAAACTCCATTGATGCATGCAAGGCATGAGCCCACTTGACTAATCCTTGACATTTCTCTTATGATGGTGATCATATGTCTTGGACACATTTGCCTCCTTGTATTGCATCTAACTCCTTGCAGGTACTTGGATGATCTACATTCCACAAGATTACCACACACTCAAATCATGAGTAATCTTGTCATTGATCAAGTATCTAGCCCTTTGGGATGTTGAGTTCAAAGAACAAAATTCCACATATCCTTTTTTGACATCTTATACATCTAGTATTTCACTCTTGTCATCTTCGATATCCTTGAGTATTTCCTTGCTTGCTTAACCCATGTAGGAAGATGAACTACACAAGTGGAAATGGCGCTCCAACTTCACATTCAATGAGCACCTACATCAAGTTTACCTACATGAACAAAGCAACAACACGCCCAAGGTATGTTCTTCACATCTTTAAGGAGCTTTGCTCAAAGTCATGAGTACAAGCAGCTTCATAAGATGTGATCACATCGAATGCTTAATCGGAAAATGGCAACCCCATTTTGAGCTTAAATGATGAGTATGACCTATTATCAAATGTCCTCATTTGACTCCTAAGTCAATATACTCAAACATAGGTGACCTTGTCGCCGACCTTTACCTTTATGAAGTACATATGTTTTGGAGTGTTTCTATTTTCTCTTATGTTCTCTCATTGAGTTTTCATTAAAAAAAATCATCTAGGAATCTTTTTTCATTTCTATTCTTCTGTCTTTGTGAATATCCTTCCGCTCGATCAATTCCTCGAAAATCATTCACAAATTCATTGCAAATCCTTTGAAACATTCCTCAAAGTGAGCTGAATTATTTCAGATTTCCTTGGAATTAAACTCAAGGCCACCGATTTAAATATTTTGGTCTGACCGAAAAGGATCTACCCTAAGTCCATGACTTTCGGACCCACCGATCCATCTTAATTCGGTGTCACCGATTTATTTCTTCCAGGATATCATCTTCTGCAGCTCCACTCAATGATTCTCTATGCATGTTTCTTTTTGCCCTGTTGTGATTCTTAAGGATCCCACTTCTTTCTTTCCATCTTCCCTAACCTTCCTAGTTTGCTGTCCTTTTCAGCACTTGATGTCAAAGGGGGAGAAGACTTAGGGGGAGAAGAGAAGATTTAGGGGAGAAGAAGAGCAATCTTACCTTAAGGGGAGAGAATCACATCAAAGCTTTGCGTGTTTTTTATAAGAGAATTTCTTGCCGTGTTTCACATTGGACATTACAATTGGCATCATTCTCATTTGGCATCATTCTTTTGATTTTGCTCTTTCCATCAAACCCCTTGATCTGAGAAAACTCAAAGGGAGAGGAATCTTCACAATTGATATCTTATGGAAAGCAAAATCTCTCAGAGTTCATTGAAAATCTTTTAGTTTCGGAGACATGTTTGCTAATTCAAGCTTGTGCTCAATATGAGACACTCTTTATACATGTCATCCCTGGCTTGGTACTCTTGATGTTCTTGCAGTTGGTTGAAGAAATACTCTTGTGTTATCTAACCTTGTTTTCCCAAGTTTATCTCTTCAGGTACAATGCCAAGGAACCTCAAGGTAAGTTATATGCACTTTGCAGAATGTGCATGATGGTGACTTGCTTGTGAATACTTGTTTGCAAGAAATCACCATGCACATATGCATTATCACTCACTTCTTTTCATCTGCTCGATGCATATAGCCAAGCTGCATGTAGCACATCTTGCTTTTCTCTCTTGTGTGCTTGTGGTAGTCCAAAACCATAATTTATGAAAATCTTGCACACTTGTAGGGGGAGCCTGTGTACTACATGTTTGTCAAAGCTTTCGTGATAATTCTGTCTTTCTTTCAATAAGCTTTGATGTCTTGTTTAGTGTGTTGCCATCAATTACCAAAAAGGGGGAGATTGAAAGCACATTTGCTCCCTGGGTGGTTTTGGTAATTAATGACAACATACTTTGTGGTTGGACTAATGCTTCTATCAAGTATGTTTCAGGAAATTCAATCACATTGGCATGGCAAAAGGACTAAAGAGGTGGACCCCTCAAAATGCTAAGGCAAGCATTGGCAAAAGCTCAAGACTCCATTTTTGGTTTAGTGATCCAAGATCACATTGAGTCCATAGTAAAGCCAATACTATTAAAGGGATGAGGTTATGATGATGATCTGGTTGCTCAAGTGCTTAGTGATACATCTCCTAAACTATCAGCAACTTTCACTGCCATATACACTCATAAGTAGTCTCGGTCCCACCGATATTCCAAACTCAGTCACACCGAGATGAACCACCTCAGCCATAAGCCAAACCCTAGAAAACTGGATTTTCCGATTACGAACTCGGTCTCACGAAACATGAGTTATAAGCTTCAGTAACATACGTCATCAAATCGGTGTCACCGAGATGATGAAGTCGGTCCCACCGAAATTGGCATGCTCTTGTCATTGCACCGAATCGTACTAACCGAGATTGTATTTTCGGTCCCACGAAAATCCCAACGTTCACATTATTTGAACTATCGGTCTCACGAGTTGTCAACCGGTCCCACGAGATTGCTCAAATGTGTGTAGCGGTTGGATTTTGTGTGGAGGCTATAAATACCCTCCACCCCTCTTCATTAGTGGAGAGAGCCATCGAGAAAGAACTACCACTCCTACCTTACATTTACGAGAGAGAACTACCTACCCTTGTGTTGAGATCAAGTTGCTCCACTCCCACCATATGAAGCTTGATCTCTAGCCTTCCCAAGTTGCTTTCCACTCAATCCTTTCTTCCACCACAGCCAAATCGGTGAGGAGAGTTGAGTGTTGGGGAGATTATCATTTGAAGCACAAGAGCAAGGAGTTCATCATCATCTACAACATCTATTACCTTTTGGAGGTGGTGCCTCCTAGATTGGTTAGGTTTAAGCTTGGGAGCCTCCGTCATCGAGATGTGGAGTTGAACCAAGAAGTTTGTAAGGAGAGGAGATCGCCTACTTGTGAAGATCTACCCGAGTAAGGCTAGCCCTCCGTGGGCATAGGCCATGATGGAATAGACAAGGTTGCTTCTTCGTGGACCCTTCATGGGTGGAGCCCTCCGTGGACTCTCGCAGCCGTTACCCTCCGTGGGTTGAAGTCTCCATCAACGTGGAATTACGATAGCACCACCTATCGGAACCACGAGAAAAATCACCGCGTCTCCAAATTGCGTTTGATCTTCTCCACTTCTCTTTACTACTTGTGCAATTTACTTTCCGCTGCCCATACTCTAGAATTGCATGTGTAGTGTGCTACTTGACTTGTGTGTTATGCAAAATCTGCCAAAATCTGTCCTTGATAAAAGATAGAATTTTTATCTTGTCGAGTAGTGTAGGATCGAAAGTATGTCTAGAGGGGGGGTGATTAGACTACTTGACAATATAAAAGTTGTGCCTTTTGATAAAGACAAGTTTTTGGCAGATTCACGCTTATGATCAAGTCAAGCATCACCCTACACTTGCAATTCTAGAGTATAGGCAGCGGAAAGTAAATTGCACATGTAGTAAAGAGAGGTGGAGAAGAGCAAACGCAATTTGGAGACACGGAGATTTTTCTCGTGGTTCCGAGTAGGTGAATGCTATCGTCCAATCCACGTTGATGGAGACTTCAACCCACGGAGGGTAACAGCTGCGAGAGTCCACGGAGGCTCCACCCACGAAGGGTCACGAAGAAGCTGTCTATGCCATCATGGCCTACGCCCACTCAGAGGGCTAGCCTTACTCGGGTAGATCTTCACGAAGTAGGCGATCTCCTTGCCCTTAAAACTCAAGTTTCGTGAGACCGAAGTTCAATCGAAAATCCGAGATTTCTAGGGTTTGGCTTTATGGCCGAGGTGGTTCATCTCGCAGTGACTGGTTTGGAAAATCGGTGGGACCGAGATTACTTATGAGTGTATATGGCAAAGGAAAGTTATCGATAAAGTTAGGAGATGTATCACTAAGCACTTTGAGCAACCAGATCATTATCATAACCTCATCCCTTTAATAGTATTGGCTTTCCTATGGACTCAATGTGATCTTGGATCACTAAACCAAAATGGAGTCTTGAGCTTTTGCCGATGCTTGCCTTAGCATTTTGAGGGGTCCACTTCTTCACCATTGCCATACCCATATCAATGAACTTTCTAAAATGATTCTCAAGAAACTATTAGTTCAATGATATATATGTTGTTATTAATTACCAAAACCACCCGGGGATTAGTTGCACTTTCAATCTCCCCCTTTTTGGTAATTGATGACAACATATAGATCAAAGCTTCGACAAAGGATATAATCAATGAATAATATCGTCGCTTTGAGAAGTATGTGATAAGCAAGAGCTCCCCCTAAATTTGTGCATTATTTAAGATTTGCGTTTGAATGCAAATGCACAATCGATTAGGATCATGGGTCACTCTTCCATGTCACATACATCTTGGTGGAGCGCACAAAATGATAAGAATGAACATCATGCACCCAATCACCAAGACATGAGTAAATGGTCATGCAAGATATGAATAGCATATGATAAGCATTAAGCACACATTAAAGCATAGTACGACCAAGCACTCATTAAGGTAGAATGAAACGTAGTATCAAACACACTGAATGTCACGAAAATCAAAAGTATCTCAAAGAAACCGCAAAAGAACGAAAGAGCAAATGCGCAAAGACAAAAGCACTCGCTCTCTCGAAGTCCTATGATCTATACAATTTCTCCCCCTTTGGCAACAAGTTACCAAAAAGTTCGAAAAGGCATAGAGCTAAGCGTCACTGGGGACTCTGGCGGCGGCTCTGTGCAGGTTGATGTTGGAGTTGATATGGCAGATCTGCGAAGACTTCTGCTGATGTCTGTGGCTGGAGGAGTGGTCACCGAGCTGGAGCTGGAGCAACAGATGGAGCTGTGGAGGTGCTTGAAGCTGTAGTCCGTGTCGGGCCATCGAATAGCAGTGATCGGGTCTGTGAGGAACCGGAGCGATCTGCTGATAGGCATCTGGACTAGGTCATCCTGCATCTCACGCATAAGCTCTTCCTTCTCCCTCTTTGCTTCCTCAATATCTGCCTCAAGCTTGTTGACAATTACTTGCACTTCAGTCAGCTTCACATCCAGAGCATGGATCTTGTCTTCAACAATCCTCTCTAGGCTCTCCTGAGACTGTACAATGCTGGCCAGGCATTGCTCAATCCTCTGGGTAGCTTCAAGGAGCTGCTCTCCAACACTCTTTGGTTTAGCTGCTGCTGCTGCTGCTTCCTTCTCAGCTTTGGCTTTCTTGGCAGCTTCAATCTTTGCTTGACCTTCAACTGATGTTGGATCCTCCTCATCCATCACAACAACATTATCCTCATGCTCAGGCTGCAGTGGTAAGTGTGCTCTATCCAACAAGTATGTGCCCGTGCCAAACTTGGCATTGATAAGCATCTGAATATGCGGGGCAAATCCACATGACCTTTTCTGGTCAGCTGCAGTCCTCTTGATGGTCTCAACTATCAAGTCCATCACCTTGAAAGGTGCTCTCTCATCAAGTATATGCAGCATGTTGATAGAGTATCCTCTGATCATGCGATGATCTCCAGACTTGGGCATCAAGGTATGCCTCAGAATAGTGTTTGTGGTAGGAAGACCTGCCTGGAGATAGTACACTGAGCCGAGCTTCCAGATTCCTAAATCCTTAGCTGGAACCTCTTTGTACATGTTCTTCATAGATTCATGGTTCTTCTTGGGAATACCATATACATCAACATCATCCTCTCTTGGCACTGGAGCATTCAGAAGTTCTGCCCATTCTTCAACAGTTGAAGAAAACCTTTGGCCTTCAGTCATCCATGTGATCTTTCCATCAGGATAGAAATGAGCTGTGGCATAGAATTGCATAATCATTTCATCATTCCAATTTGTCAACTTCTGACCTACAAAGTCTGCAACACCACATGCAGTGAAGCTCTCATGCACATGTGGAAAGAAGTCTCTGTGCTCTTCACTGTCAATGTAGTTCCAGTCAACATATCTTGTGTCTGCCACAATGGGCTTCTTGTCCATCAGCACTGTCTCATAGAAGTCCTGCTACTCTCTAGTATGAAATCTGGGATCAACAGCAGTTCTTCTCCTCACAGCATATGGATCAGCTTGTCTCCATAACCTGAGACCTCTATCTTTCCTTTCCTTCATGTTCTCAGCTTGAGGATGAGCATCATTGTGAAGTGGCAGTTTCTGTCAAAGTTTTAGCAAAACTGGTGCCTCATCATCTGACACAGCTGGTGGCACATCATCTTTCTTCTTCTCTGATGCTGGAATGTTCCTGACTGTCTTCTTGGGCTTGGCAGCAGGCTTTGCTGGAGCTGCCTTGACTGGAGCAAATTGCTTGGGCTTGGAAGTGGCTCCTGCCCTGATGGCATCACCCATGAACTTAGACTTCTGAGGAGGCTGGGGTGCTTCCTCATCCTCATCTTCCTCTACTGCATCATCATGTACTAACCTCTTCCTCTTGGAAGTTTTCTTCACCTTGCTTGTAGTTTCCTCTTCCAAACTCAGCTTCTTGGCAACAGTGGACTGCTTGACTTTTCTGGTGCCCTTCTTGGTCTGCTGTCCTTGAGGCTCTTTGGCAACTACTTTCCTCTTGGGCTTTGAGGTGACTTCTTCCTCAACAACAAAATCAGAATCCTCTTCATCCGAGTTCCTCTTCTTTCTGGCCCTGGTGGCTGTAGGAGGCAAACCACTTGGTGTACTCCTCTCACCATCATCTGGTGAGCTGCTGGACTCAGGACTAGTGCTTGCCTCTGGAATATCTGCAATAGGAGACTCTGACTTGTTCTGGCTGTCACTGGCATCTGACATGGCTGACAACCTGTGAATAGATAAGGTGTAGGCAGAGTAGAAGAGTTATCACAAACTGCAGAAGTTTTTGCAAACAAGTGAGTTCAAATTCTAGTATTAGGTTTTCACGAGAAGACATTTCGGTCGGACCGAGTTTAAAATTCGTGAATCCGAAGTGTTCAAACAGAAGCATTCACACCACTTTCGGTTGGACCGAAGTGGGTTTCGGTCCTGCCGAAAACACTAGGGTTTCACTAAATCCTCATTTCGGTCACATCGATTTGCACAACTCGGTTGGACCGAAGGTGCGATCTGAATGGCCAGAGGCCAAATCGGTCATACCGAAAATGTAAAATCGGTCTCACCGAGATGTGTTCGGCGGAAACCTAACCCTAAAACTTTTACTCAAATCTCGTTCAAACGAACTAATCTAGTGTTCAGGAAGATTTCAATCGTGGCAAGATACTAGGCAAACCAAACGTGCATTGAATCGGAGATGGGAGCACGAGTGGGATCGAAACTCACCCTAACTTGGTGGAGTTTCTCTACGGCGGCAACGGCGCGGAGACCTGCGGCGAGGGCGCACAGGCGACGACGGCGACGATCCGGAGACCAAGGCGACGGCAGCAAGGGGTGCGGGGGCGAAGCGTTTGAAGGAGAAATCAACGTGCGTGACCCTCGGAGTATATATACCCCTTTGCTGTCGGTGGGACCGAGTTGTAAAACTCGGTGGCACCGAGATGGATAACTGCAGGCAGTTATGCACTTCGGTCACGCCGAAATTCACAATTCGGTTTCACCGAGGTGAAAACCTAGATCAATCTAAATGTTTTCGGTTTGACCGAATTTGAGTGAGTTGGTCTGACCGAAATCACTTAGAAGGTTTTGGAAGTTAGCCCTTGACGGATTGGTGGCTCCGAGTGCTCCTCACTCGGAGGGTCCGAAAATGACTTGTTCAAAGTTTGTGATGTAAGCATGAATAGAATTTGAGACAAGAAAGCATAGATAGCTAGGGGAGGTACTTAGGCATTCTTGTCCATCCATTTGGCCAGAAAAATCAAAACGACCAAAACAACAAATGGATGTCCTCGAATGGATAAAATCATGCATCCAACATGCTCACACAATAAGATAGCAAATGAAATATGTGTCAAACATGCACCAACAAAAACTCTAGCTACTATCACACAATATGTCGATGACTAAGTCATCTTTATATGAGTACATTGACTTAGGAGCCAAATGAGAACATTTGATCATAGGTCATACTCATCGTTTAAGCACAAGTGGGGTTACCACTTTTACATAAAGCATTGATGTGTTCACATCATTTGAAGATGCTTTAGCTCAATTCTTTAGAGCAAAGCTCCCCCTAGATGTGAGAACCCCTTTTAAAGGGTCAAACTAACCTTGGGTTGTCGTAGAAGACTTCATGTAGATGTTGAAGATGTGGATGCTCAATGTTGATGAAGATCATCAAGAGTTGGGAGCAATCCTTTGGATTCGGGCACTTTCAATACCTACATGGGTTAGTCCCACAAGGAACAAACAAGGATATCCATGGACATAGATTGAAGTTCACAATAGATGATGTCCATGAAAGCAATGATTACCTTGTCCCTTTACTTACCAACAAGAGGGTTTGTGACTCCATGTCAGGACCCCGACTCAATGTCACATCGATCTAGCCTGTAACACCTCATATCACTTTGCGGCCTCACGCACGGTATCCCCACGGGTGTCGCCTTACCTTGGCCCGGGACCGTTTGCGCCTTTTGGCACACGTATATGATAGTGTCGCTAGCATCCATATGAAAAGGAGCCCGGGCTGACATGGCTAGTCGTAAACCCAAAGTGGCACAGACCTCTGAGGACAGCATCCATGACCCAAGATCGAACGTGTCGGTCATCAAGATGTAAGTTCCGAGCTGTAGCACTGGCTAGCAGACTCCGAAAACCGGGCTGTAGCGGCTAACAGACTCCAGTACTCATCGCGTGACATTTCCCCGAAGGGACAGACACAGGATCGAAGAAGGACACATGCCGGCCAGCCTAGGTGTTCCGGAGCAGTAGCAAGCTACCATGGCTCGGTGGAGACACTAGGAGACATTTCCCGGTAAGAGAGGCTACTAAAGATAAACAACTAGATAGTCAGATCCCACACATACCAAGCATTTCAATAACATACACACAATATGCTCGATATGTGCAAATACAACATGGCATCACAACATGACTCTACGACTCAAGTATTTATTCATTAGGCTCCGAGGAGCGAGATATTACAAACAGAGGTCTCATGACCCAACATTCGTGAGCATACAAATCAATGCACAAGCGAAGCTATCATGTCCGAGTACGACATCTACAAATGAAAAAGGCTTGAAAGCCCGACTATCTACCGATCCCTGCCGAGGGCACAAGATCGTAGCTGAGGTATCAAGCTAAACGTCAAGTCCACGTGGAACTACTAGCGAGACTCAAGTCTCTCTCGCAAAAACATAAAATAGGCAAACGTGAGTACAAATGTACCCAGATTACATCGTAACTAACTACATATGCATCATTATCAATAAAGGGATGGTGGGGTTTAACAAAGAGACAAGCCAGCTTTGACTCGGTGGCTATCCAAAACTACGAACGCAAATAACTCTTTTGAGGTGGCGCACACGAGTCCACATATTCACCATATCAATACACCACTATGGATCCGCTCCGCCTCCCCACGAGAACGCCATCCATAGCGCCACGCTTATCTTGCGATTTTAGAGTATCCACTTTCACTTGTCTATGAACTGTTATAGGCAACCCGAAGTCCTTTACCATGACACGGCTATTCAGATAGATCATATTAACCTGCAGGGTGTACTTCTTCATACATGTTTCCACCACTTAGCGCCCGCACACGACATGTGCTCGGCAGACTTCAAGCGAAAGCCGACGTGGGTGTAGACCACGACCTACCTAGACACTCAAGTCCCTAGTCCAGTTTATCGCCTATTTGGGTTCCATCTATGAGGAGTTCCGCCAAGTTTCGCTCACAGCCCCAAACGATGTGAACAGGGTTCGTGACACCAAACAGGCGCCGGTTTACCTGACACGTGCCTACCGCAGATCACAGCCCACCCTACGGTCAAGATCACAGACGGCCTCCAAAGATACTACAAACACTTAAACTACTTGCAACTCCTGGACAGAGGACAAGGGTGAATAAGAAGTCGAGCGGGGTCATATTTCAGGGCCCAATGCATGGTAGTAGCTGAATCATGGATCACAAACACAGAACTCAGTTCCTAAGGACGGCTGCAATGAGACAACCCACCATGTACTCCTACATGGCCTCTCACCGCTACCTTTACCAAATCGTGTTCACACACTTAGCTCACACACACAGTAGGACATGTTCACACACCTCTGATTCATCCTCGATGAATCAGACCGACTCAACTCTAAGCAGTAGCAGGCATGACAAATAAGCATGTATGAGTAGGCACAATAGGGCTCAAACAATTCCTACTCATGCTAGTGGGTTTCATCTATTTACTGTGGAATGACAGGTCATGCAAAGGATAAAGGGGTTCAGCTACCGCAGCAAGTAACAGATGAATCGTTGTTGTCCTAATGCAGTAAAAGAGAGCAGGAGCGAGAGACTGGGATTGTATCGGAATGAACAAGGGGTTTTGCTTGCTCGGCACTTGAAGATATTATAGTTCTTCATCGGTGTCATCGAACTCATCGTCGAAACCACGTCTATCGAGAGGGGACAAACACCGGCAACTGAGAAAGAACACAATCAATGCAATGCTACAATATGATGCATGATCATGACATGGCAATATGCTGTGGTTTGAGCTAATGCATCTAGCTATGATTTAGATGAAGTTGGTTTGAATACATGATTCAAATTCAAACTCCATATATGATTATTTAAATGCTCTTTATTTGTTTTGTCCAAAACAGAGGACAAACATTGTTCAAACATGCATGAAAATGGTACAGATGGATTCCTTGAATTTTTCTGATAATTTTCATATATAATTTGTTTGATTTGGAGCTATGGTTGATTTTATATGAATTTTAGAAGTTTAGGACATTTTCGAATTTCCGTATAAAAATAAAACCGTAAAATACTTATTATAGCCACCGACGTCATCATGACGCCAAGAGGTCAACTGGCGCCTCCAGTCAAACTCGACGCGTGGGGTCCATCGTCAAGAGTTAGTTAACTAACTAAGTTCGCTTAGGGTTAAACTAATACTAATCCTAGTTTAGTTAGTGGTCAGGCCCACATGTCGATGTCGAGGCTAATTAGGTTTAACTAATATCTAACTAAAATTAGCGGGGCCCGGCCCCACTTGTCAACGACCTGTGGAGGTCAAACCCTGGTCAATGAAGTCAAACCCGCCGCGACTCGACGCCGGGCGAGGCCCGAGACGGCGGCGCTGCTCGAAAACGCCTACGTGGCACGCAGACGAGGCCGTTTTGGGCTCGTTGAGAGCTCTCGCCGGCGCCGCCGAGTGGTGCACGCAACAGCCGCTCCGGTGGTCTAGGTCGACGGCGGCAGCGATTGCGCGGGCGGCGGAGTTGAGTTCGCTGCGCGGAACCGGGTTGTGGTGCACGGCAGTCGAGCGGTGGGGTGCTACGTGTTCTCGCAAACGTCTTTGAGCACGAGACGCCTCGACGCGACGGAGGTAGGCTCTAGCCACGACGGCGACGAAGCGCAACGGCGGCGAGCTTCGGTCGGGGTGGCCAAAGGGGCTAGAGGAGGAAATCGACAGAGGGGAGAGAGGGATTGGGAGCAGGGGCTCACGGCGGGTCCTGTAGAGGCAACGGCGAGGCCGGGGAGAGGCTGGAGCTCGCGAATCCCCACAAATTCGCCGGCGGCCGGAGGTCGGGGACGAGCTCCGGGAAGACGCTACAGGGCTCCCGCGGTCGAACGGGTTGGTGTAGAAGACGCAGAAGGCGATGGCGGTTCCTCTGGACTCATCGGAGAGGCACGGGATGGACGGTGGCCGCGCGAGCGCTGCTCGGCGGCGACGGCTCCGTTCGGTCGCGGGAGGGAGAGGGAAACAGAGGGGGATAGGGGCGGAGGGAGAGACACGGGAGAGTGAGAGAGAGTCGAGGGGGCCGCGTGGCGTCGCTGGAAGAGGCCGGGAAGAGCCAGGCAGGCAGGGAGGGAGGAGGTGGCCGGCTGGCGCGCCACGCCTCCGCCCTTCCAAGCGAGGAGGAAGACGACAGGGGAGTGGCGGCGGTGGGCTGGGCTCTGTTGGGTGCTGGGCCGGACCAGGTGGGCTGCGCGGTGAGGCCAGGTAAGTTTCTGCTGCTCTGTTTTATATTTCTGTTTTCTATTTATTTCAATCTGTTTTGATTTAGTTCAAGCACTAAACCATTTTTGTTTCTTCCAATAATTCTTGCAGGGACTGAAAGTAATATTCTAGAGCCCCTCACAAAATATCAGAATTATTGAAGCATTAAAAATATATATAACATATATTTGCTCCAACTCAAATACAATATGTGTTAATTCAAAAATCCAGAATGGCCTAGAAATATGTGCATCATTTTTGGCAGAGTATTTCACCTTTACCAGAAATCATGAACATTTTCAGAGGGCATTTTGGGTTCATTGAAAAAGATTTTGTTTGGACCCTAGTCGATTTCATTAGCTGCTAGGGCTTGGATCAATCCCCATTTCAAGTTAAATAAAATTTAAACATGATGCACACATGAAGCTAGCCTAGTGCAATACTAGAAGCTAGGGATGTGACACTCCATGAACTAGTGCATAATGTGGAAGTTGGTTGCATAAGTTTTTGCCAAAATGAATGTGAGTGAAGTATGTTGGCGGAGTCACCCTCAAGAACTCTCTAGTTCTTCTTCTTCGGGATCCACATCATCTTGATGGGAATCCTTGGGGTTGTAGTTGAGCTTGACGAAGTAGAACTTGACGTTTCCTTGGGAACCCACTTGACCATGGCTTGAGGTGCTTCAACAAATGCATCAATCTCCTCTTGAAGCTTGTCCTTGCCTTTTAGCTTGTGGTCTTGTGGTGGAAAGTCATCTTGAGCTTGTTCCACATTGGAAGAAGTAGGATCATACTTCTCCTTTTGAGAAACAAACTGTGGAGTGGGATATTGACCTTCTTCCCATTCAACACCCTCGGCGTTGAACTTTACCGATCCCGAGAACATGGTATACACCTGGTTCGACAATTACATTTTATAATATAATTTACTCCTATCCGATCCAACCAGATTTCACAAGCCACCGATCCAGGGAACATGACATGCTACTGTTAGGTAGATCAGATAATTATTAATTATTACTTATCTTAAATGAACAACGCTTAAGCACAAAAATAGGAATCATCACTTCTCCATGTCTGGTTCACATGCTACCGATCCAGGGAACATAGCATGCTAATCCATAGTGGTTAGGTGATTGCTCTCAATGGGAACACATTAGGCACAAACTCAGCATCTGACACTTAATGATCTAGGTGTATCGAGGTAAAAGCAGAACATGATTAAGTTTTCTAGTGTACTAGGGATTTGAGCACTCAAAACTAATAGCTTTCACTAATTTCAGCAAAGCAAGCAGTATGTAGATCACTAGTTTACAAGGCATTCATGATCAGTTCACATATTCACATCAAGCATCATATGTCAAAGGTAAAATTCAGTGGGACGACATTTAAGAAATGGCTCAAGCAACCCAAATATCAAATGATTTCAGCATGTATCAATAGATGATATATTAAGATTCGGGTCATGAAACAGCTCACCAGGTTTATATAGGAAGTAGCACTCGCTCAGCGCTCTCTAAACTGCAGCTCTTCTCTTTTTTGCTTCTCTATCCCCATGCCTGCTCCAGCTTCACTCTTCCTCGTGTGTGCCCCCTTGCTTCTCCTCATCGCCATGCTCTGACTCCACCAGGATCTCAGGGAATGTCATCTCGAACTTGATCAGCATGTAGTGGATCGTGCACAAGCAACAACCTGAAAGAGCACTCAACCAAGGAGGCGATACAAGTGACAGGGGTAATGCCCTCTAAATCATCAATAGAATACCCAATTACATAAGCATAGCTATAAAGCACATGTTTAGGATGGTACAAATCAGTAAGCTTAATGCTAGTATTAGAATCACACGTTTCATTAAGCATGGGTATAGCATCAGGAACATAAGTATCATGAACAGAGATATGAGCAATGCCACTAACAGGGTGTGTATGATCATATCCAAGCAAATAGTTTTTCAAATCTACCTTAAGTGATGGCATCATGCAACGCAAGGTAGTAGCAAACAAATCATATGAAGACATGTCATTAAGAGGATTAGATAAACCTGACACATCACGCTCTTGTATGACAATAGGCAAATGAATCTTAGGTTCTTCATCTTCATCTACAGCAGCTTCTTTTACTTCTTCAGGAGTAGTAGATGACGAGTCTTCAACTTGATCACTTGGGAATTGCAGATCTTGATCATCTTGTTCCTTGTCTTCTAGTTCATCTTCTTCAATCTGAGGTATCTCTTGCTGTACTTGAGTTGTAGAGTTTTGTTGTGATGCCATGTTGTATTTGCACATCTCGAGCATATTGTGTATATGTTTGAAATGCTTGGTATTTGTGGGATATGACTATGGAGTTGTTTCTCCTCGGTAGCCTCTCTTACCGGGAAATGTCTAATAGTGCTTCCACTGAGCCATGGTAGCTTGCTACTGCTCTGGATCACTTAGGTTGGCGCATGTGTCCTTCTTCGTTTCGGTGTCTGTCCCTTCGGGGAAATGTCACGCGGTGATCCTTTAAGTCCTTGTAGCTTGCTATGACTTGGGATTCACTCGCTGTTGATCGACACATTCATTGCTGGGTCATGGATGCCTGTCCCTATAAGTTAGCTCCACTTTGGGTTCACGACTAGCCATGTCAGCCCGGGTTCTTTGTCATATGGATGCTAGAGACATTATCATATATGTGTGCCAAAAGGCGCAAATGGTCCCGGCCCTGGTAAGGCCACACCCGTGAGAATACCGTGCATGAGGCCGCAAAGTGATATGAGGTGTTACATGCTAGATTGGTGTGGCATAGGATCGGGGACCCGACAATGTCGGCATCAGAGCCGGACTGCCTGTAGTTTCTTCAAGCCAAACTGGTCGATGTCGAGTCTAGAAATGCTTTAGTTATAAGTAGGGGAATTGATTGTGGGATGGAACGTCAGGCTCTTTTTACTCCTTTACCTCATGGCATTCTGATCTGAGTCAATCCATTCTTTCCACGGGGGTTAGGGACTAGGATCTTTTCTCTCTATTAGGTTCACGTGTTACTTATCCATAGTAACCTATAGGATTGATGGTTACAAGCCCCAGTTCATTTCTACTACTTCAGTCTGTTGTTAGTTGGACCCAGAACCTTGATATGATGTTGTTGAGTGTCTATGCAATCTTTTGCAAAGTGTCTCAAAATCCTTTTTGAGCATTTACAACCGTTATGCTGTCCAATTTCTTATAGAAATTCTAATGCCTTTGCATTATTTGGTGTTTCAGATGTCTTCTTGCACTACTCACCAAGTGGTACGACTGACCCGGTGCATTGACGTGCCCGGGCACACGACCATATTAGTTCAAGTGATGACTGAGACAGGCTACATATGGTATCCTGAATATAGTGTCGAAGAGCAGTTTTGCGACTTCAATCAGAGTCAGTTTATCTGCACCCTGAGGATCTACCCTTCTTATCCCGGAGCTATCGAGCCTTTACACTGGTCCTATGGGCTTGGTATCACCATGGAGATGTATGTGCAAGATGCTGCCTACTCTATGATCTCCAACATTCGAGCCGTGTATGCATCACTTCAGGATAACAAGTTCCGCTATCAGCCGGCAGCACACACTGGCAAGGAGGGCTATTACACTGGGCTTTATGTCGATGCTTCTTAAGAGGAGCCACGTCTTCGCACCACCTCTGAGATGTTGGAGGAGAGAGATCGAGAGAACCGTGCCTTACGCATGGAGCTATATAACACCCGCCAGGACCACTGGGCTACCTGACACGGCTCGCACCAGCCGTGCAGACCGGTTACCAGGACATGTGGGAACTGTACCCTGTTCGCACATGTCTTCCAGCTCGCATGGATTATCCAGATCTTGGAGGTATCACGCCTCCACATGGGCACCGTCTTCCACCTTTCGTGGGGCCGATGCCTCATTTGAGTCCATACGGTCCACATGCCCGACGTGATCGTGAGTTTTCGGATCCGCACGTCCCGCTTCCAGGCTATGTGGGGGATCTCTATGAGGACTACTACGGAGCCGGAGACGGCTGAGCTGGATCACGACACTAGTAGTATGTATTAGTTGTATTTCCACAGTCTTGCGCGTCTTGTGGAATATGACTTAGTGTGTACTGGATTTCGGAGGTGTATAAAAATAATGTATAGGAGCTTGGGATGCCTCCGATGAGATGTAATCTTCCTTTCACCGCACGTGTACTTCAGTTTGGTCTTGTACTAAACTGTGTATGGTGTGTATGACCGATGGTATAAATATGGCAGTTTCTGTATTACCATGTCATACGGATGAATATCCTTGCATTTCGAGTCATCCATATCATCCTGCACTTCTATGCTAGAATTTTGTCATCCTTGTCTAAACCATTGTTTTGTTTACCTAGCATGGTCAACACCTAAAACAATCCTGCTACCCCGGAGCAGGCTGAAGGCAATGGGGCTAGAGATGCAGATCTGCCTCATCCTCTTTCTTTGGCTGAGGTCATGCTGTAGGCTGAAAGGAACAAACGTGAGACCAACCGTTTGCTGGAACGCATTGAGCAGAACACATCACTTCACCAGAGGTGTCGGCGTTCTGGGAACAGAGGTCCCCAGACTTGCCTGCCTATGGCCTGCGGCGTGGCTCGAGTGGTGGCCCAGTAAGGCCCATCTTCCTTAGTGCAAGACTCAAGACTGTCGCGAGGGGCCAAGCCTCGCGGGGCGGATGACACGAGGCTTCCTCAGGAACGGCCTCACCAGGCAGGCTCGCGAGGAGGCGGAGAGATCAAGGTAGGGTACCTCGCGAGGTACACGTGATGCAAGCCATGACGATCGAGACCAGGCGGGCGCCAGGCGGGCACCGGCCTGCGCAGTGTCCTTGTTTACTCTTTGGTGCAAAGGGGGCTAGCACAGGCGTGGAGTACCAAGGCATCAGGCAAAGGTTTCCATTTTAGTGCAACGAGACCAAGACCAGCAGAGCGTCAGGATGGTGGTCACCATGGAGCCCAAGACGGCATCATCACCAGTGCCTTTGGCAGTCGAAGACCAACTTTAGTCAGGATAACTTGTACTAGATGTTCCCCTTCAAAATGGCCGTTGTTGGCGACCTTCCCTCTCAATATTTGGGAAGAGGACCAGGGCCTAAATAAATAGGGCTAGCCACCATAGAATAGGGGGCTCATCGAGTCCTCATTAGATCCATAGGCAATCAAGCTCAACCAAGTAGTTCATCACACCAGCTCAAGAACACCTCTCTCGAGGCTGTTCTTCCCTTTGTACTGTTCATCATCAGCCCCTGAGGCAATCCACCACACCACACACTGGAGTAGGGTATTACACCACAATGGTGGCCCGAACCAGTATAAATCTTGTGTCTCTCGTGTTGTTCATCATTTTAGCTTAGATTCTCGCGAGGCGATCGGGCGTGGATCGTTAGGGAGAAGTTCTTCGTGCGCACCTAGAGTTTGAACCTTATGGGTCTGCTGGAACCCAACATCCGACATTTGGCGCGCCAGGTAGGGGTGCACCGGAGTCTTCCTTCTTCTGTCCTGCGTTGTGCCGCTTCACCGCCTCCATGTCCGGCGACCCGACGGCCAACTCGGACCGCTGGGCGTCATGGCCTGCCTATGCCGTGCCGCCTGCCCAAGGAGAAATCAACCCCGCACCTCAGGCAGCCCGCATCCCGCAGAGCGCTGCGGGGCACGGGCGACACGGTCAGGCGTCGCCTGCCTTCACTCCACGGAAAGTACGATCGGCAATGAGGGCCTCAAGCCATGCTGCGGCCACGGCACCGCACACCCGACGGGAGCAGGCAAACATGCAGGCTGCGCTCACAGTGACGCGAGAGCTGCTGCGGTGTAGACTGCAAGAAAGCAGTCACGATGTGCTTCTTGAACGCGCCGCCGAGCTCCTAGATGCCGCTGCTTTAGGGGCACGCCCGTTCTGCGTCCATCTTCCACCCCAGTGCCCAGGCGGATCACGAGGCGTGCCAATCCGTGCCCCCGCGTCCCCTGGTGCACCTCAAGGCTTCATTAACACCGGCCCGGCCATCAGCGCCGCCATCAGCGCCGAGCGACAAGTTGTGCCGCACACGCTTCGATAGCGAAGCGATGCAAGATCACTTACGGTTCTAGCGGCCGCCGCCCTACCATTCCCAACATGGAACTTCAAGTCGAACTGCATGGCGCGCGGAGCACTACGACGAGGCCTTTAGGTTGGTGACCCAAGAGGCCTATGTGCCCCACATGGTGGATCAAGAGTACGCACTGGAAGAAGACCACGGCTCGTTCCCCGGGCCAGGCTGGGAGGAAGAGGCGCCAGAAGCCGAGCTCTTTCAGGAGACTCACGGAAGCCTTGACAACCATGCCGGCGGCAGCAACTACCGGGTACCGCTAATTCCTCAGGAGCAAGCTTATGCTAACCATGGGTAGCAGGAGGTTCAGGTCGCTATAGCGGATAGTTGCCCCAATGCAGCAGCCTCCCTCCCCTCAGGAGGAGGGCACTGGGGGCAACAGGAGAGGGGCCGGGAGCCAGGCTCCTCCCCATGGCATGCGGAGCAAGGCGTTCTTCAGAGGTAGGCCCTCTGCCGGGGAGGTGCCCCAGGGCCTGCTCCCGGCAGAGGACCCGTGGTTGTCGGGGAACCATTGGCGTCCCCTTTTCCCCATTGGCGTCGTCCTGGTTTCCGGTCACCGTCGATGGTGGTCAAGGGTGGCGCAAGGCGGGCCCTCATCTGGTGATATGAAGCAAGGCCAATACATGTGAAGAAGGCCTAGTGCCTGTGAAGCTCGCCACCCGTGACACTCTCACGTAATAATGAGTTGGGGCTGTACACGCCACGGAGTCTCCGGAGAGCCGCCCTCGGGCCTCGGGGGCTCCCTCCCACGCCTAGTGGCGGCACTTATCTTCGCGCTGGTGAGAAGACGTCGAAGACTAGACTAGCTGTCGAAGCGGCCATTTGCACTTGCTTCTTTTCATGGGAACAAGCTTTCTCGTTTCGGATCTAACTTGAAGTCGAATTTGTGTTTGTGTGTGCGGGGAGGGGTGGGGTGTCATGTCTTATTCATGCGAACAAGCTTTCTCGTGCTCTGATTCTGTTCAAGTTGGAATTCACACTCGCTGCCTCCTCTCATGAGCCCCTTATAGTAGGGCAGGGCCCAAAGATGTGCGCCCGCTCTCCATGCTGCTGCTCGCTTCCAGCCAGTGCTTGTCAAGATGGTTAGACGGGACCCTCACAAGGTCCTCCGATAGACGTTGCGAGCTTACTCGAGACCCGCCAAAACAAAGGTTAAACCACGACAGCCTACTCATCGCATTATGCAGGCACACATCCGGCGCCGATCTTGACAACACATCGGCAACAATCTTTTTACATGAGGGGCTTCCCCTCCCAAAATGCTCTCACAACCTTTAGGGCCATGTCCTAGTCTCTTCCTGCGCAGGACAAACAGCAGGGGGAAGCACGGGATCAATCGTACATGTCGCTCACTGCATCCCCCAGGGAGTCCCCGGAGGCGTCGCTGGCACCACCGTCGTCGCCGCCAGCCTCTCCATCACCGTTGCCGGCACCGTCTTCACCACCGTTCACCAAGTCGCCTTCATCAGCAGCAACGATCACCCCGTCGTCATCAGAGGTGAAGGCCCAGACGAGTGCATCTACATTGTCCTCCACCCACCGCGCTAGGTCGCCTCGGACGGCCTCAGGCACCGAGACGATGGCGGCATCAAAGTGGAAGAGGGGTTCAATGTTCTGGAGATGGCTGAAGACACTGGAGAATGCCTTCACGAGCAGGCCGCGGCTCCGTTCCTCCGCCAGCTGACGAGACCTCTCAGAGCGGTTCTCTAGATGTGTCCCCACGTTAGTGAAGAACCGAAGATTGCCGGCGTAGTTGGTCACATGCGGCTCCTCAGCAACTGCCTCGCAGATGTTGCCCAAGGCCGCGTTGGCCCTTTCCCTGAGTGTCCGGAGCATGGGGCCATGCATGTGTTCCAGCGTCTGCCACTGGCGGATCTCGTCCGCAATCTGCTGCACAATGGCCTAGGCATCATCAACCCATCATTGAAGAAGTAGTTCGGCGCGGGAGGAGGCCTGTTGAGCCTGCGTCGAGCTTAGTGCAACAGCGGTGGCCTCAGCTCGCTACGTGGCTTCAGTCAGCCTGGTCCTGAGAGCAGCAGTCCTGCCTGCGGCTTCAGCCTTGATCAGCTCCAGCCGCTCTTCATACTTGCGCTCATGGCCTGCGCAAGCCTCCGCCATGCGACGGTCGATCTCCTCCTGGATCCGGGCCTCCCGCGCACTGACGTCATCCTCCACCTGGGTGACCTGGCGCTCCCTCATCTCCAACCGCTCAAGGTCGAGGTTGCGCTTAGCAGCCTCCAATGTCAGCGCTTCCTCGCGCCTCCGGAGCTCCTCCTCTTCAGTGGGCGCCCCTTTTAGCGACGCAAGGGCGGCTCGGCGCAAGTCCACCTGCTGCTCCAGGGAGTTGCACCAGTCTTGGAGCTCCCATGCGCACTCTTTCGCAGCTTCACGTCGCCGATCTGCTTCCAGAGCCTCCTCAATGGCTCGGGTGCAGGTCTCCCGAGGGACCACCAGAGATGCCTCGGCCTTGGCATTGTTGAGATCACGCTGATGGCGCGCAAGGCCGACAACCTCCTTTAGCTTGCGCCACTTCTCGATCAGCCACAGGACCTTCAGCTTCAAGACTCGTGTCCTCGCCTGCAAGCTCTGCACCAAGCTAGCTCACTGCGTCTGTCGCCTTCTAGAGGAACTCTCGTTGGACAGCGCCGCGCTCCCGCGCACGCTTGAGCACGTCGTCAACGTCATCCTCCGCCACCGACATCAAGGAGAACCTCGAGTGGTTCGCCTTCTCAGGGGCTAGGGGGCTAGCGCCTCGATGAGGAATCAAGATCGACTTCACCCACTCGTTGCCTATGATCAGTGGAGGAGCCCGGGGTAAGCTGGTTGAGTCCAGGGGGAGCTCGCGAAGGGGGAGCAACGCGCCCATAGGTTCAAGGTGCACCACGGGCAGGCCTACCTCTCGGGCCGATCTTGCGCCAAGGGTGGCACGCGGACTCAGGGCGATCAAGGTCGGAGGTGGAGGAGAAGCCTGAGGAAGTGGCTCGACTGCTCAAGGGCTCGCCAGAGGGATCCCGAAGGCCACGGTCAGCAAAGGGAGCAGCAAGCTAGGAACTACAAAAAGGAGGGACTTACTCATCCATGGCGAAGTACTTCATGTGCTTCAATGGGCGGAACGGGCAATCGTCACCACCGGAAGCCTCCTTCTTCTTGCGAAGGGCCTTGAAATCGATGCAGAACCGGCCCAAGCTCGCGACGTGAGGGCCAGCACGCGGCATAGGAGCCGAAGCGCCAGGGCAGGCCACGTCGAGGGCACCAGCCTGAGAGGAGCGAGCAGGTGCCACCTCTCGGTGGCCTGCCGAGGCCTCGGGGGCTTCGGTCTTGGGAGTCGCAAGTCGCGCCCCCTCATCAGCCACCACCTCGAGGGGGGCTCTGTAAGCTCCGGAGGATGACGCCTCAGGAGCCCCGCGCGACATCAGCACCTCTACATCAGGCCCCCCAGCTCCCTCCAATGCTTGCCTCCCAGCATCGACTCCTGGGGAAAGGTCGGCGCGGGCGACAAGGGGAAGGACTCCGGTAACCGGGTTCTCGCAGGCCCCGGCGAGGCCGGCCGGGCGCAGCCCCGATTCGTCGAAGCGGGGCATTTTCCTCACAAACTTGACCCTGTTTGTGCAAAGATACAATGGCGCGCCTCCATGACGAACGCTACCAGGAGAGGGGTCGCCAGTCAGGACCTGCAGCACCTTTTTCAGCGTCTCAGGCGCGAGATCCCTTCCTGGAGCCTCATGCGGTCCTGGCGACTGGCGTAAGCCCACATTGGGTGGGAATGGCACTGGAGTGGAGCGATGCGGCGCCGGAGGAACTCCTTCACCACCTGGGGCGCCGTCACCCCAAGCTTCCTCAGCCTCTTGAAGCAATGCCAGGTGAAAGCAAGCTGGGGGCTCGTAAGCTCCTCGTAACCCTAGCCAGGATTTGGAATAGCAGGCAACGTCGGGTGTGCGAGCAAAGGGCTGGGCACCCCAACATCCACATACAGCCACCGCTCCCGGAACCCGCTCGCAGAAGGTGAGAAGACAAAATTGATCCCCGAGGCGGCCGTCTCCGGCGTGGCCTGGAAGCTCATGCATCCCGAACACCGGGAAGGGTCGGACAAGCGCAGAGAGAAGAAGTGGCGCAGAAGGGCAATGGAAGGAGGAATCCCCACCATGGCCTCACAGACGAAGGCGAAGACAGCAAGCAGAGTAATGGATTGGGGGCCAAGATGCATCATGTGGATCTGGTAATGGGAAAGCACCGCATTGAAGAAAGCGGAAAAGGGCGGAACCAGGCCCGCCCACAAGGCGTCGGCAAAGAATCGGACCTCTGTGACGATCCTGTCGAAGGAGGCGTGGGACGCGGGACAGACCGTTGTCTTCCCGCACTCATTGAAGCTGGAGGCAAGCGCGGAGCAGACCTTCTCCAGGGCTTCCAGATTGAGTATAAGTGACTTGTCAATGGCGGGAGCAGCTGCCGGAGGCGTGCTGGACGAAGGCACGGGTTTCTTCCCCTTATCCTTTTTCGTTGGCGCCATGGCAATGGAAAGGGGGAAAGAACTCAATATGGATTGGAGGCGGAAGCAGAGGCTCGAGCAGGAAATGGGAACAAGAAGCGCGCAGGCGGCAAAGGGAGGAGAACTGTGTACAAGCCTAGTGGCCGCCTAGCCAGGAGCATAATGAGGGAGCGTGGGGAAGCGAAGGCGCCCACGTCCAATCAACCGCCACGCGGCGCCCAAGGCCGCGGGCTGATGGGGCCCAAGGCGCCCGCGCACTTGCCCTTCGCTAAGCCAAGTGCGAAGAGCGCTTTGGGCCCGGGCTATTGTTGTTCGGGAACGGGGTTCCCAGACTTGCTCGCTCAGCAGCGTGGTTTCGAGTGGTGGCCCAGTACGGCCCATCTTCATCAACGCAAGACTCAATACCCTCGCGAGGGGCCAAGCCTCACGGGGTGGACGACATGAGGCTTCCTCAGGAACAGCCTCGCCAGGCAGACTCGCGAGGAAGCGGAGAGATCAAGGCAGGGTACCTCGTGAGGTACTCGTGAAGACCATGATGATTGAGACAGGCAGGCGCCGGCCTGCGCAGTGTCCTTGTTTCCTCTTTGGTGCAAAGGGGGCAAGCACAGGTGTGGAGTACCGAGGCATCAGACAAAGGTTGCCATTTCAGTGCAACGAGACCAAGACCAGCAAAGCGGTAGGATGGAGGTCACCGTGGAGCCCAAGACGGTGTCATCACTAGTGCCTTTGGCAGCCGAAGACCAACTTTAGTCAGGATAACTTGTACTAGATGTTCCCCTTCAAAATGGCTGTTGTTGGCGCCATTCCCGCTCAATATTTGGGAAGAGGATCAGGGCCTCTATAAATAGGGCTAGCCACCACAGAATAGGGGGGCTCATCGAGTCCTCATTAGATCCAAGGGCGATCGAGCTCAACCAAGTAGTTCATCGCACCAGCTCAAGAACGCCTCTCGCGAGGTTGTTCTTCCCTTTGTACTGTTCATCATCAGCCCCTGAGGCAATCCACCACACCACACACTAGAGTAGGATATTACACCACAATGGTGGGCCAAACCAGTATAAATCTTGTGTCCCTCGTGTTGTTCATCATTTTAGCTTAGATTCTCGCGAGGCTATCGGTCGTGGATCAGTAGGGGGAAGATCTTCGTGCACACCCCAGAGTTCGAACCTTAAGGGTCTGCCGGAACCCAACATTCGACAAGAGGAACGACTTGGTGTCTCTCAGTGACTTCATGAAGTTGCACCCACCCACCTTCCATCATTCCCTCGAGCCCCTCGACGCGAATGATTGGCTCCGCAACATCACCCACAATCTACGTTCTGCACATGTAGCTGAAGCTGACAAGGTCACTTACGCTGCTTATCATCTTGAAGGTCCCGCCATCCTTTGGTGGGAGAACTATGAGGCCATGCGCCCAGCTGGCCAGGTTACCACTTGGGCAGAGTTCAGTGAGGCTTTCTACGAGCATCACATCCCGGAAGGTCTTATGGATCGCAAGCCGGAGGTGTTCTGCAATTTCACCCAGGGTAGACTCACTATGGATGCATACAGCAGAGAGTTTGGAAACCTAGCACGTTACACAAGTGAGGAAGTACCCACAGACGCCAAGAAGCAGGCAAGGTTCCGCAAGGGACTCAGCCCCGAGCTTCGCCGTGATCTCCGACTACATGAGTGCACCTCCTTCCAGAAGCTAGTGAACAAGGCTATCAGTGCTGAGACGGGTCAGACTGACTTTGAAGCTACACACAAGCACGGTCGTCACACTGGTTCCTCATCCAGTTCTGGTTCTCAGAAGCACCTAGTGTAGGTGCCTAACACAGCTCTGCCACCTAGGTTCACACCGATGCCATCCTATCAGGCGCCTCATCCAACCCAGCAGTATGCACTGCCCAAGTATTATGGTGGATCAACCACCAATGCTCCCCCACGCACTAGCACTGTGACATACTTCAAGTGTGGAGAACCAGGTCACTACATGTGAGAGTGTCCCCAGTACAACCCCAACCCCAACCCCAACCAGTCTAGAAAGGCTGTTGGCCGTGGCAACCAGCAGGGAAGTTGTACTACACCAAGCCGGCCACCGCTGCAAATGGCCATGTGAACTATGTCTCAGCTGAAGAGGCTCAGGATGATCCCAACACCGTTCTTGGTACACTCCTTGTTAACTGCCATCAGGCATCTGTTCTTTTTGATACTGGAGCATCTCATTCATTTATATCAGAGAGCTATACTCGTTTGCATAACACCGCATTTTGTGATAGGCCCACTTCCATGGTAATTCAAATCCCGGGATCCAAATGGCAAACTTCTAGAGTGAGCCATGGGAATGAAATTCATGTCGATAGACTTGTTTTCCTTGCATCTCTGATAGCTCTCAAATACTTGGACATTAATATCATCTTGGGTATGGACTAGATGTCAGCCCACCATGCTAAGATTGATTGTTTCTCTAGGACTGTTCAACTTACACATCCATCGGACAAGGTAGTCAATGTCTTGACCCGATTAGCTAAGCGACAACTTTACTCTCTTAATGCCAGTCCTTTGCCAAACCTCGAAGACGTTCCGGTAATCCGTGACTTTCTGAATGTCTTTCCAGAAGAACTGCCAGGTGTTCCACCCGATAGGGATGTGGAGGTCGTGATAGATCTTATCCCAGGAACTGTCCCAATCTCTAGGAGACCCTATAATATGGCACCACTAGAACTATCTGAGCTTAAGAAACAAATTGATGAGTCCTTGAAAAAGGGTTTCATCCATCCTAGTTCTTCTCCATGGGCTTGTCCCGTCCTCTTCGTCAAGAAAAAGGATGGTACGTATCGGATGGTTGTAGATTATCGACCCCTCAACTTGGTCACCATAAAGAATAGGTATCCGCTCCCCAGGATCAATGACCTGTATGATCAGCTCGCTGGATCCCCAGTCTTCTCTAGGATGGATTTGAGGTTGGGTTACCATCAAATCAAAATCAAGAACGGGGACATTCCCAAGACGGCCTTTGTTACTCATTATGGCCAATACGAGTACACTGTCATATCCTTCAGTTTTACGAATGCCCCAGCTACTTTCTCTCGATTAATGAACTCGATCTTCATGCAGTATTTGGATAAATTCGTCATGGTATACCCCAATGATATACTCATCTACTCCAGGAATGAGGAAGAACGTGCCGAGCATGTAGGACTAGTGTTGATGAAACTTCTAGAGCATCGCCTTTATGCCAAATTCTCTAAATGTGAATTTTCGTTACCAGAAGTGACCTACCTAGACCATGTAATCTCTGGTAAGTGTCGTGGAATTATCACATCACATGTCCTTAGTGCGAGAACTTAGTCGCGAGGCCGACGCATCTATGTGGTAGCTTGAGAGGGGTTGAGCAGAATCGAGAAAACACAACACAAGACAAAGATTTAGACAGCTTCGTGCCCCGAGAAACATCATCCGGTAATAACCCTACATGCTGTTTGTGGCTAGGTCTCATTATCATCACGAGGGACTCGCCGTAAACCGGATCTCCCAGTTATCTCTGGATCTCCTAGTTATGTTTAACCCTTAAGATTATTTCCCCTCTTGGGGTGCCCTGCCCCTCCTTATATAAGTTGAAGGGGCGGGTTATTTGTAGAGTCCATCTCGGACTAAGACTTAAACTATCCTGACTTCTCTTCATGGGCTTCTTAACATCTTGGGCTTCATAACGTCTTGGGATTCATAACCCCTGGCAACCCAGTTATCACTGTTTGCCGGGTTATGACTGATGCCGGTTTATGATGGTCTGCCGGTTTATGACTGTTGCCGGTTTATGATGGTCTGCCGGGTTATCATCTGACTTAACTTATGTCGGGTTATCATCTGACTTAACTCCTGCCAGTTTACCGTCTATCTTAGCCATCTATCTTAACTGTCAGTCGGTTTATCACCTGTCGGTTTACCAAGTGAGGGAGTCCTAGATTAGGGGGTGTCCGGATAGCCGAACTATCACCGTTGGCCGGACTCCTAGACTATGAAGATACAAGATTGAAGACTCCGTCCCGTGTCCGGATGGGACTTACCTTGGCGTGGAAGGCAAGCTTGGCGATACAGATATGTAGATCTCCTACCATTGTAACCGACTAGGTAACCCTAACCTCTCAAGGTGTCTATATAAACCGGAGGGTTTTAGTCCGTAGGACGAACAACAATCATACCATAGGCTAGCTTCTAGGGTTTAGCCTCTTTGATCTCGTGGTAGATCTACTCTTGTACTACCCATATTATCAATATTAATCAAGCGAGAGTAGGGTTTTACCACCACCGAGAGGGCCCGAACTCTGGTAAAACATCGTTTCCCTTGTCTCCTGTTACCGTCCGCCTAGACGCACAGTTCGGGACCCCCTACCCGAGATCCGCCGGTTTTGACACCGACATTGGTTCTTTCATTGAGAGTTCCTCTATGTCGTCACCTTTAGGCCTGATGGCTCCTTCGATCATCAACAACGATACAGTCCAGGGTGAGACTTTTCTCCCCGGACAGATCTTCGTATTCAGCGGCTTTGCACTACGGGCCAATTCACTTGGCCATCTGGAGCAGCTCGAAAGCTACGCCCCTGGCCATCAGGTCACATTTGGGAGTTTGAACTACACGACTGACATCCACGGAGACTTGATCTTCGACGGATTCGAGCCACAGCCAAGCGCGCCGCAATGTCTCGATGGGTATGATCTAGCTCGCCACGGACAAGACTCGAGGTCAAGATTCATCGCTCCGACCCCTAGCTCGGAGCCGACTTCGCCAGTCGAGGACGGGTGGCTGGACACCGCCTCGGGGGCTATGATCTCTACGGTGATTGAACTGAACATCATCCCTGTCCTTCGCAAAGCCCGTGACTCTGAGGTGCCGGACTCCTCTCCGGACTCCGAACCTCCTGCGCCCCTGCTAATCAAATCCGATTGGGCGCCGGTTATGGAGTTCACTGTCATGACATCTTTCAAAGACTCGCCTTTGGCAACATCCTGAATTCACTAAAGTCTCTCTCTTTATTAGGAGAGCCCTGGCCGACTATGGTCGAAGGTTGGGATGCGGACGACGAAGAAATTCAATGCCCACCCACCACCCACTTTGTAGCCACTGCCGATGATTTAACCGACATGCTCGACTTCGACCAAGACATCGACAAGATGGACGATGATGCAGAGACAACCAAGAACCATCGCCATGTGGCAATCGGAAGGCCACCTCGCATATGACATATACATGGTGGGCATCCCAAAAGATGTGAATGGCAATGGAACAATGGAGGATGACCCTCCAAGAAACAGCCTGTTGCCGACGTCAGCCAAGGCCGCTTCTAAATCCCGCCACAAAGAAAAAGCGGTGATTCCAAAGACGGAGATAATAACACCCGTAAAGTGTCAAGACAACCCTCCAAAGAGGATTCAACACAGGAGGAGAAAGAAGCCAGCCTCATGATAGAGAGGCAGTCAGAGAGGTAGAGGACGATAATTATATGCCTCCCTCCAAAGATGAAGCAAGCCTCGATGACGACGAATTTGTTGTGCCCAAGGATCCCGTCGAACAAGAGCGTTTCAAGCGCAGGCTTATGGCCATGGCAAGCAGCCTCAAGAAAAATAAACAACATCTTAGAGTTGACCGAGACTTGCTAGCTGGCAGATGGACCGAAGTCCTTGCAGCCGAAGAGTACAAACTCGATCTCCCCTCCAAGAGCTGCCCAAAACACAAGCTACTACCCCAATTAGAGGAGGAAGCACCCAAACCTACATCACCAGCGCATGACGCGGCCGACCGGCCACCTCGTGGCCGCGACAGAGAGGCCTCTAGGCCCTCCGCTAAAGCCGCACAATGGCGTCGCTCGAAAAGTACAAAGCTACGGGGGAATGCACCAGACTTGCGAGACATATTGGTGGACAAGGCAAGACAAATAAGATCGATCTACGGATCGTGTGGGCGCCCCACGACACGTGATGACAACCGTCATGCCGGATACAACAATTCCGGCCGGGCCGCACACAGTAGACAAAGCTCATTTGAGCTGCGTCGTGATATAGCCCAATACAGAGGCTCCGCACACCCACTATGCTTCACAGACGAAGTAATGGATCATCAAATCCCCAAGGGTTTCAAACCCGTAAACATTGAATCATACGACGACACAACAGATCCTGCGGTTTGGATCGAGGACTATCTCCTTCACATCCACATGGCCCGCGGTGATGATCTACACGCCATCAAATACCTCCCACTCAAGCTTAAATGACCAGCTCGGCATTGGCTCAACAGCTTGCCAAAGAAACCAGCTTGGTTGTTGGGAAGACTCGAAGCCGCATTCCTTGATAACTTCCAGGCACATATATGCGCACCACCAGACGCCGATGAGCTAAGCCACATAATTCAGCAGCAGATGAATCGCCGCACAATTCGACATGGTTCTTAACCAAGAAAAATCAAATCATCGATCGTCCGGATGCAAGAGGCCCTTGCAGCCTTCAAACATAACATCCACGACGAAAGTGGCTTGCCCGGCACCTAGGACAGAAAAGCCGAAATCCATGGCATCCCTCACATCACTCATGACCCGCTTCGCATGGGAGAGGACAGCTGGCTAGCTCGCAGAATAACTCGACCAAAAACCCCGTAGTTCGGATACCAAGGACAAGAACGCAGGTTGCGCCATAATAAGCACAAGCGCCGCATTAACGGCGATAATGCTGAAGATACGACAGTCAATGCCGGATTCAGAGGCTCTAAACCCGGTTAGCGGAAAAACACATTCAAAAGAAATACTCAGGGCCCGTCCAACTTGGATGTATACTCGATCGCTGCGTGCGGATACATGGCACTTCAAAAACCAGCCAACCACACCTACAGGGACTGTTGGGTGTTCAAGCAGGCAGGCAAGATAAATGCCGAAAACAACGACAAGGGGCTGCATAGCGATGACGAGGAGGAGCCCTGGCCGCCGAACAATAGAGGACAGAAGGGCTTTCCCTCACAAGTGCGGACGGTGAACATGATATACGCAACCCACATACCCAAAAGGGCGCGGAAGCGTGCACTGAGGGTCGTATACGCAATGGAGCCAGTCGCCCCAAAGTTCAACCCATGGTCCTCCTGCCCGATCACTTTTGATCGAAGGGACCATCCCACTAGCATCCGCCATGGTGGATTCGCCGCATTGGTTCTTGACCCAATCATTGACGGATTTTACCTCACTAGAGTCCTGATGGACGGCGGCAGCAGCGTGAACCTGCTTTACCAGGATACAGTGCGCAAAATGGGCATAGACCCCTCAAGGATCAAACCTACAAAAACGACCTTTAAAGGCGCCATACTGTGTAGAGGCCAATCAGCACAGCTCGCCACACTTGGTGGTCTTCGGATCCCCGGATAACTTCCGAAGCGAGGAATTAATCTTCGACATAGTCCCGTTCCGCAGCGGCTATCACGCACTGCTCGGACGATCCACATTTGCAAAGTTCAATGCAGTGCTGCACTACGCATAACTCAAGCTCAAGATGCCAGGCCCTCGAGGAGTAATCACGGTCAACGGAAACACCAAACGCTCTCTCCGAACGGAGGAGCATACGGCGGCTCTCGCGGCGGAAGTACAAAGCAGCCTCTTAAGGCAATTCTCGAGTCCGACTACTAAACGTCCAGACACCGTCAAGTGCGCCCGGAGTAACCTACAACAAGACCGCCTGGCACGTTCCGAGCATGCATAGCAATGCGGCCCCAACCCCAGCCCTCGCGAAATCGCGAGACCAGTACCACGCGTACATAACTACGCTATGGAGATACCATGGGCATAGGGGTAGGGGCACGACCATGGCATGACCGGAGAGCGGCTCAACCGCACCATGGGCTCCCAATTGTGTCATTCTTTTTTTCTTATTCTCAGGACTCCGTTTTCCAGAAGCCCTGTCCAGCAGTGGAATTGCCAAACTCATGATGCAACAGCCAGGGAAGCATAAAAGCTACGTCGAGTGTCCAGGTGGTCTCTATTACGAGCAGTATACCTGTTTTACATACCATCCCGCAGCCTACCCCTAGAGGGGGACATGTTAAATAGTCCCATCCCTTGCTTATCACACTATTTGTATCGTTCTGCTTTCATTGCAGAACTTTTTGAATAAACAATGCATCGCTTTTTGCCTATTATTGCATTCCTTTTTCTATCTATATATGTTCTCTTATGACATGTTGCATCCGTACGCTTTGGTACAGCCAAATACACCAGGGGCTTAAGTACCCCAAAATATGGTGTGATAAGTCCAAACACTTTAACAAGTACGGCACCCTGAACTTATAGCATTATATGCATCGGCTCCGAATCATGTCTTGGGTCAATAGTTGGGTTTGCCCGACTCCCTTGTTTTGGTACCTTACGTTCCGTTATATCGTCTAAGGTAGCACTGGGAGAACCACTGCGATTGTTCCCCGGTTGAGCTGAGTTGAGCACCTCAGTAGAGAAAGCTAAAACTGACCGTCATGATAAGGCGAGAGCCAGTCGCTGTTCGAGAGGTTTTTTGAGTCCCTAAAGACTTATGCCGCTTAGAGCGAGGAGTCGGCTTTGTCCGGCCCAGGCGTGGATAGCGCCCCGAATTCGTTCCTCCGAACACTAGGGGCTTCGCCGAAATTTAAAATTATAGAATTCTATTGCTAAGTGGGAGTGTTCAAGCATTATAGTCCGGTTGCCTTGTTCATTGTGTTGAGCGCCTCCCTCGAAGGACCCAAGGATGGGAACAAGAGCGCTCAAGTTTATCCCGAACACCCCAGCACTCGTGGCATCGGGGCTGAAGCCAACAACTTGCCATCTCTCAAATTTGATAAACGGCCGCACAGAAGGTAACATTTTAAATTAACAAGCGTTGCTTAGCGCATATGAACAAAGTTTTCAGCGTACAGGATAACAAATGCGAGTCTACTCAAAAATTACATCTTTGGAGCACTCACCCGCTATAAGCGGGCACCCTTCAGGACACCCTTATAGTACATCTCGGGCATGCGATACTCCTTGCCCGGCAGTGGCGTGTCCGTCACAAGCTTCTCGGTGTCCATCTTGCCCAAGTGCACTTTAGCACGGGCAAGGGCCCGACGGGCAGCTTCAATGCAGACGAAACGCTTGATGACTTCAATCCATGGACAGGAATCCACCAGCCGCCGCACCAGACTGAAGTAGCTCCCAGGCATGGCTTCTTTAGGCCACAACCGAACTATGAGGCCCTTCATGGCCTGTTCGCCACCTTAGGAGCTCGACCAGCTGCTTCACCGGTCGCCGTGGCACTGGATGTCCGCCTCGGATACCGAGACCGTAACAGCTTTTTCGCTTAGCTCCCTCCTCGGCTCGGTAGAACGCGGCAGCATCGGACACACTACGGGCAGATCTGTGGAACGCCCCGAGAGATCCGAATTCGTAAGTAATGATAATTCACTTTACATGCTTGCTTTGCATGAAGAATGCCTTACCCGCCGCTATCTTTTTTATCGCCTCAATCTCCTGGAGGGCCTTCTGGGCTTCGGCCTTAGCGGCTTTGGCACTCTCAAGAGCCAAGTCAAGCTCGAACTCTCGAGTCTTCGAGTCACGCTCCAAACTCTCGTGTTTTTCCTCGAAGCCCGGAGCTCTTGCCGCACCACCGCCACCCGCCTCCTGCTTCTCTCGCTCGGTGCGCCCACGGCCGACTTTTTTCGGCCTTGGACACCGCCTCCTTCAGGTCGCCACTCGCTCGTGGCCCCCGCAATACTCACGCTATTCCTGCCATTTTTCGCAACCAAATCCTTTCTATAATGTATTACTTTAATAAGGTATTACTTACCTTCCTTGTCCTCGAGCTGCTTCTTGAATGGCCGAGCCTGCTCGACCGCCGAGGCTCGCTTCAATGCATTGACCTCCGCAGCTTAGTGCGGGCAGAGGTCAGCAGTGCAGCCTGCATTCCCATATTGACATGCTTATGTTAGACTCTCACAGATATCTTTTAGATCCTCACCGGCTTTTCTTTCTCAACAACAAAATGAGCATCGGGGCTATTGTCTATCAAGGTTGTCACATCCTAGTTCTGATCTCCTCAGGGCTAGCTTTGTGTTGCATCATGTTTATTTTGCTCTTAATCTTGAAATGGGGATTGATTCAAACCCTAGCACCAAATGACTTCAAATAGGATCAAATAAAATCTTTTCAATGATCCCAAAATGCCTTTAAAAATGCTCATAATTTCTGGTTAAGGTGGAAACCTCTCAAGATATGATGAGTATATTTCTAGGACATTTTGGATTTTTGAATTAATCCATATTGATTTGACTTGGAGCAAGTAAAAGCTATAAATAATTTTATAGCTCGAGATATTTGAAAATAATTGTGGGTCACTTGTATATTGCAATAATTTCAGAATTTATAAAAAATGGTTTAGTGCCTAAGCTAAACTAGAGCGAGAGAAAGAAAAAATAGAAAGGAAAGCGAGAAAAAGAGAAAACCCACCTAGGTAGCTTACATGGCCGGCCAGCTTGACGGCCCAGCCCACTTACCTCCTCTCTCGTCGTCTTCCTCTGCCCGGTGGCGAGCGACACCTCAGCTGCCCAGCGTCTCTTGGGAGGCCTTCACCTCCCACTTGGCAGCGTCCCGCTGAGTCAGCTGCTTTCGCCTGAAACGCCCGGACACGCCTGCACCTCTTCCCTCTCTCCCTGGGCCCCTTCCTCCTCTCTCTCTCTCGGCACCACGAACACACAGAGCCGCCGCCGCGAGACCACCGCTTTGCCCACAGCCTCCCCATGCCTCTCCTCACGTGACCTCAGGCTCCACCTTGACCCGATCGCCCGTCCACGCCACTTCACGGGATAGCCACTGGAGCCGCCGTCCCCGTCTTCTTCCTCCCGGGTCACGACGATCGCCGACGACCGTGCTCCAGCTCCGAAGCTCCCGCCGACCTTCTCCTCCGCTTCCTGTGAGCCCCTCTCCGTTTCCCCATACCCGTGGTGGATTTGGTTCCTAGCTCCATTTCCCACAGCGGCGAGTCTTCTCGCCGCCCGGCCATGGCGCAACCATAGCCCTGCAGTCTAGCTTCCCGAGCTCCTGCTTGCACCAGTACATCCCCTAAGTCGAACATGACCACCGCCTCTGGCGTCTTTTATGCGCCATTTCGAACAGCGGCGAACTCGCGCCCAGCGCGCCATCGCATTGCCGCCCGTCGACTTAGGCCGGGGAGCATTATTGCGTGCACCACTCAGCACAGACGAGCCTCCTGTTCGTAGATGCCCTCCGCCCGGCCATTTAGTCGCGTGCCGCCTCCGCCGTCCTGGCCGCCCGGCGACTGGAACTCGGTGAGTTTGACCTGGGTTGACCATGGTTAGCCCTCCTGGGTCGCGACAAGTGGGCCGGCCCCAGCTAATCCTGGTTTAATTTTTAATTAAGTTTCATTAATTCAGCGAGCCGTGGTAGCACTGCTCTTGCTCCGAACACTGGCTGGCGGCATGTGTCCTTCTTCATTCACAATGTATGTCGCCGGAAATGTCACGATGAATACCGGAGTTCATTTCCAGCCAGTTCACGGAGTCCTGCTAGCCCGTGCTACAGCCGATTCACTGTTGATGACCGACACGTTCGATCTTTGGGTCATGGATGCCTTGTGCCACTTTGGGTTTCGACTAGCCATGTCGGCCGGGCTCCTTATCATATGGATGCTAGCGACACTATCATATCGTGTGCCAAAAGCATAAGCGGTCCCGGGTAAGGCGACAATCATGGGGATACCGTCGTGAGGCCGCAAAAGTGATATGAGGTGTTACATGCTAGATCGATGTGGCATTGAGTCGGGTCCGACAGCTTTGAAACCGGGTCGGTTGAGTCTAAGCCGCCAGACTCGACTCAATGCCACATCGATCTTGCATGTAACACTCATATCACTTTGCGCCTCACGCACGGTATCTAACGGGTGTCGCTTTACCTTTTGCCCGGACCGCTTATGCCTTTTGGAACACGATATGATAGTGTCGCTAGCATCCATATGATAAGGAGCCCGGCTGATATGGCTAGTCAGAACACAAAGTGGCACAAACTTACAGGACAGCATCCATGACCCAAAGATCGAACGTGTCGGTCATCACCGAGTGAATCCAGCTATAGCACGGGCTAGCAGGATCATGTGAACCGGGCTGTAGGGCTAACAAGACTCCGTATTCATCGCCGACATTTCCGGCGATGCATACAGAATGAAGAAGGACACATGCCGCCAGCCTATGTGTTCTGGAGCAAAGAGTGTTACCATGGCTCAAAGGAATTAATTAAACTTAATTAAAAATTAAACTAGATTAGCCGGGCCTGGGCCCACTTGTCGCACCCAGTGAGGGTCAAATGTGGTCAACCCCGGTCAAACTCACCGAGTTGACCCGCTGCTCATTGCCGGCGAGATGTGGACGGCGGAGGCGCTTGTTTCTCCTCCGCATCGAATGGCCGCGGAGGGCATCTATGCGACGGGAGGCTCGCCCACGTTGAGTGGTGCACGCAAATGCCGCCGGTGGCCTAAGTCGATGGTGGCAGCGATTTGCTGGCGTGTCGGAGTTCGCCGCTGTTCTAAATGGCGCTATAAAAGACATCAGAGCAGCGGGTGGTCGGTTCGACTTGGGGATTTATCGGGTGCAGCAGTGAGCTGGTGCAAGCTTATATGGCCTGTGGCACATGGCTGCGCCATGGCCATGGATGAGAAAGTTTCTGCGTGGGGGAAATGGTGCTAGCGAACCAACCACCACGGGTATGAGGGGAAAGGGAGAGGGGCTCACAGGAGGCAGAGGAGAAGGTCAAGGGGCTGGGACGCCAGAGGAGCGGGAGCACGGTCGCCGGCGATCTCGGTGACCCGAGGAGGAAGAAGACGTCCGGACGGTGCTCCGAGGCTCTTCCTGTCACAGTGGATCGTGTAGATGGCGATGGGTCGACGGCGGAGCTTGAGGTCACGAGAGGAGAGGCACGGGGAGGCTGTGGCTGGCGGTGCTTGTCGGCGGCCCTCGTGTGTTCGTGGTGCCGCAGGAGAGAGCAGAGAGGAAGGGGCCCAGGAGAGAGGGAAGAGGTGCAGGGGGTGCTAGGCGCCTCAGCGAGCAGCAATGGATCTCATGGGACGCCAAGGCCAAGGCAGGAGGTGGAGGCCTCAAGCTGCCACAGGCTCTCGCCTCGCCACTGCAGAGGAAGACGACGAGCGAGGAGGTAAGTGGGCCGGGCCGGTCAAGCTGGGCCGCCATGTAAGCTACCTGTGGGTTTTCTCCTTTTCTGCTTCCCTTTCTATTTTTTCTTTCTCTGTTCTAGTTTAGTTTAGGCACTAAACCATTTTTTATAAATTCTGAAATCATTTGTGGGAGCTCTCTGCAATATACAATTGACCCACAATTATTTTCAAAATATCTGGAGCTATAAAATTATTTATAGCCTTTATTTGCTCCAACTCAAATACAATATGGATTAATTCAAAAATCCAAAATGTCCTAGAAATATACTCATCATAGTAGGCAGAGGTTTCCACCTCAACCAGAAATTATGAGCATTTTTAAAGGCATTTTGGGATCATTGAAAAAGATTTTATTAGATCCTATTTGAAGTCATTTGGTGCTAGGGTTTGAATCAATCCCCATTTCAAGATTAAGAGCAAAATAAACATGATGCAACACATGACTAGCTAGCCCAGAGCAGATCAGAACTAGGGATGTGACAACTCACCCCCACTAAATAAGAATCTCGTCCCCGAGATTCAAGCGTAGGGTAAGATGAAAGGGGAACGCAAGCTAACACAATCTTCACGATCCAGGTTGCACTTCATAAGAACGTTGATTCGATCACCATCTTCGTCTTGTCGTCTTGCTCTGAGAACTCCAGCCAACATGACAACGAGAGGAGAAGGAGACTCTAGAAGGATCTATCTTCTAGAAGATCGAACAACTTAGGATCAACTCACGAAATGAGACATAGCAACATCACTCCAGCTGAGACACGAAACACTCATCTAGAGGGATGGAGTGGAACAAATGACGAGGGTTCACTAGGTAGACAACAATTCCATGCTTAAAAGGGTGGTGAATGGTTGTCAACATAGCGAGGAGTAGAGTTGCAATGATACCAAAATGGGACATCTTGGAGAAGGGTGATTCGTGGAATTATTACCTTAAGTGGCAATAAGAATTACCTTTGATTCAGACATCACTGAAACTCTTTAAACCAGCCTAAGGCAAATCATAATCGATCATTTGAAGGAGTCCGAAAGAATGACAATCTCGGGTCAGAATGGATGATGTGGACTACCTTGTTGAAGACAACACAAGGGATGACTTTAGTAACTGGGGAGAAGTTCAACAGTAGAGAGAGAGTCCACTGTTTGAAAAGTTATAGCATAACCGAGCAAACTGAGAGCAATCCTAGTTAGTGCCGATGATAACACCTAGTGTTTGTGCGTGCTCTCAAGAAGTTGAGCATTTCCATAATCATCAAGATTTACCAACATCCGTGTCAAGGGTGCTGACAACACAACATACTACCATGATGAATAGCGATGAATGCTGCAGATGCAAAGGAAGATAACACCTTCTCAGATTTCACCTTAGCGAGGCCAAGGAAACAAAATATGGATGATCGACCAAGAGACATTTGGCACTCCGCTTCTAATGTTCTCCTTGATGTGCTAGCGTAACCCATTTACATGGTTTGGTATCTAGAACATCAAGTAAAAGGTCGGACTTCGGGAACACCAAAAATCCATAAGGCACAACTAGGGAGTAAATCCTACGAAGTCTTTAGGGGGAGGTGGCCAACTTCCTCAACAAGATACAACAATAATAGGTCTTCCGGTTGGGTGGGTTGGCCACGACATCCACTTTACCGGTTGCGGTGAGACCAGTATTATAGTTTCTTGGAAAACGTTCCAACCATCATATCTGCCCGAGATTCAGATCTGGTTGGTGTCAGAATAATCCAGACTCATCGAGTCTAGGAAGAAAAACGAAAGTTTGCAACACCAATCGACGGGATGACGTTGCGATATTCTCGGGGAATGAACTACGATAGCAAGCTCCAAAACATGAGCTGGTTCTGCTACACACATGTGAGCATCCTGTCCCAAACAATCATGCCCACGTAGTAGTCTTATAATGAAACACTACCGAGTTCAGGTTGGGGAACCATCATCCAGGATATCGAAGTCCTTACATAAGTCCGGATTAGCCCTTATGAAGGAACTCCTTCTCCTTGAACAAATCAGTCAGTGGCTTGGTGTGCTAAGGATACATATAGAATGGAGGTTGCAAGTCTCCAAACCACAGAATGTTTCGCACGTATGCATGAACGATTTTGGATGATTCCAGAGGAAGCAACATTGACTTTCTCTAATTCACGGCGGCAACTTGCATCGAATGCATATGACTGAGAGGAAGTCACTTCTTTCATCCAAACATATACTTCATGAACGGGGCATGAAGAAATGCTTTCAAAAGTTTCCAACACTAGCTGGATGTTCAGCACGAATCATGGAGGGGATAAAAATGTTGCCGATGGGCTCGACAACAATTCATCTAGGTTTCCATATAGGTGGAATTCTACAACTATGTGAACAAGGTGATAGCATTGGGTAGACCAAAAGATGTAATGGTGTATGCTCGATGAATCAACCACGAGTAAGACAACATTACGAATATCGTTGGTTCTGATTTGATTTGACGATAGCCCATACTCAAATCAAAGATTGGATAAGACAATAGATCCATCAATTGACCATGAGGATCAATCAATGAAGATATCATCTTTCTTCAACACACACGCACAAAGATATCCCTTTGGAATGAACTGAGTCGGACAAGCTTTTATCTTCCAACTCTCCAAGTTGTTGTTTAGCTTAACCAACTTGCTCAGGGTATCCGACACGGATTCTTGGAGAAGGGTTGGTTTACAGGGATAAACCAATTTGATCATGAACTCAACATAGCTGTCAGGTGACGACCTGGTGATACTTCTGAGAAGATATCCAGAAAATCACGAACCACCGATATGCTACTAAGCTCGAGAACAATCTTGCTTTTCAGGGCAAGACGATATGATCAAATGGGCGGGGAATTCAGAAGATCCTAACTCACCGACCGAATAGTGCACCGGAGATAAGGACTAGGTAGCACAATCAATCTCAGGATGATGATTCATAACCAACACACTAAGAATGAGATTTTCGTCCATTAACCACTGAGCGACATGGTTGCTAGGGGTATTGATTTCACACTTCATGATCCACTTGTCGGCGTTCCGGTTACAATAACACGAGGACCGAGAAATGAAGCAATGATGGTGAGAAGTATCACTACGTCAAGAATTCCTAAGAGAAGGTGCAATTCTCATGACGTTCCTGACATAAAGTTGGTAATACTTCAAGGTAGAACAGAGCAAAAGCTGGATTGGCATTCTGATCTACGGAATACAACTACTTTGACCAGTCCAAGAAATGGATGAGGTACTGGAGTTTGTTTCTCCTAGTCATTCTGGAATAGAATGGCTTGACGGACCACAAGAATAATAGGCATTGATGAACATGAATGCACCACTATTCCTGGCTATCAATTGATAGACTAGGGTCGGAGTATAGCTGAGGAGGGTCAACTCAAGGAACATACGATTATTCTGAGCTGTGGATGCATAGGTTGGTATGTCGAACAGGTTCAACATATTTCTTCCGGATAACCCATGCAGAAAGGTAGAACTGGCAGATTCACAATATAGAATGGAGAACTCATCAAGAGCACTCTGGTTGTGATCTTTTGGTTCAAAAGAACTCCTGCCAAGAATGGTTGATGGTATTTGGAAGAACGATATACCACGGACCTCGAGGACTATCGCAAAGGTTACTAATATCCTAAAGGAACTAGCAAACACTATCAACACGAGGTAAGTAGGGTGAATCTCGGGTTCAAGAACCCAGGAATAAAATACCTACTACTAAATGGCATCACGGGACGCTTTCGAGAATGGTGGCCAGAATCATCACACTGGGAACACAAAGCATGGCTAGGGTACTAGGTGGTACTCTTAAGACACCTAGGGTCATAATGATAACTCCAACATATATGTCGAGGCAATAAAGTACCTCAACTCAGCAATTAGTGTGGTTAATCTGGCCCGAAGGAACATCGAGAACGGACGGAAAGGATTTGCAAATGCATCAGACTATTTAGAAACCTGGGATGACTCGGACAGCATAACGGCTGTAAATGCTCAAAATTATTTGAGACATCCTAAAAAATAGTGGCATGACCACTCAACATCACAATATCAAGGTTCTGAGACCAGCTATGAACATACAGAACTAGTAAAAACTGAACTGAGATTTGAAACTATCAATTCTATAAGTCTATGGATTAGTAACACGTCATCCTGATAGATAGATGAGAAGGCCTAGTTCTTAATCCCCGTAGAAGAGAAGAGGATGACTCAGATCAGAAGGCCATGAGGTATAAGGAGTAAAAAGAGCCTTACGTTCCCAACCACAATCAATTCCCTTATATAACTACAAAAATTCTAGACTCAACTTCGACCAGTTTGGCTTGGTAAACCTACAGGCAGTCAAGCTCTGATACCAAAGCTGTCAGGACCCCAACTCAATGCCACATCGATCTAGCTTGTAACACCTCATATCACTTTGCGGCCTGACGCACGGTATCCCCACGGGTGTCGCCTTACCTTTGCCCGGGACCGTTTGCACCTTTTGGCACACGTATATGATAGTGTCGCTAGCATCCATACGATAAGGAGCCCGGGCTGACATGGCTAGTCGTAAACCCAAAGTGGCACAAACTTACAGGACAGCATCCATGACCCAAAGATCGAACGTGTCGGTCATCGGTGAGTGAATCCAGTGCTGTAGTAATCGGGCTAGCAGACTTCGGTGAACCGGCCAGAAGCGGCTAACAGACTCCAGATTCATCGCGTGACATTTCCCCGAAGGGACAGACACAGGAACGAAGAAGGACACATGCCGGCCAGCCTAAGTGTTCCGGAGCAGTAGCAAGCTACCATGGCTCAGTGGAATTAATTAAACTTAATTAAAAATTAAACTAGGTTAGATGGGGCCTGGGCCCACTTGTCAGTGACCCAGGGAGGGTCAAACTGTGGTCAACCCCGGGTCCAACTCACCGGAGTTGACCCGCGGCTCGTCGCTGGCGAGGCCAGGGACGGCGGAGGCGCTCTTGTTTCCTCCTCCGGCGACCAAATGGCCGGCGGAGGGCATCTATGCGACGGGGAGGCTCGTCCGCGTTGAGTGGTGCATGCAACAGCGGCTCCGGTGGCCTAAGTCAATGGCGGCAGCGACTTGCGCGGCGGCCGGAGTTCGGCCGTTGCTCGAAATGGCGTTACGAAAGACGTCAGGAGCAGCGGGTGGTCGTGTTCGACTTGTGGGGATGTACTGGGTGCAGTGGTGAGCTCGGGTGCAAGCTTGCGCGGCTGTGGCCATGGCTGTTGGCGAGAAGCTCTCGGCCGCGGTGTGAAATGGAGCTAGCGAACCAAATCCACCACGGGGTATGATGGGAAAGGGAGAGGGGCTCACAGGGAGGCGGAGGAGAAGGTCAGCGGGCTCGGGGACGCGTCGGAGCGGGAGCACGGTCGTCGGCGATCTCGGTGACCCGAGGAGGAAGAAGACGTCGGGGACGGCGCTCCGGGGCTCTTCCTGTCGCATGGATCGGTGTAGATGGCATATGGGTCGACGGCGGAGCTCGAGGTCACGTAGGAGAGGCACGGGGGAGGCTGTGGCCGCGGCGGTGCTCGTCGGCGGCCTCAGGTGTGTTCGGTGGTGCGCGTGGAGAGAGCAGAGGAGGGAAGGGGCCCAGGGGAGAGAGGGAAGAGGTGCAGGAGGGTGCTGGGCGTCTCCAGGCGAGCAGCTGGACTCGCGGGGACACTGCCAAAGACGAAGGGGAGGTGGAGGTCTCCAGTAGCAGTCGTCTTCGCCTCTGCCCCATCGGGCAGAGGAAGACGACGAGCGAGGAGGTAAGTGGGCTGGGCCGGTCAAGCTGGGCCAGCCACAGGTATGCTACCCAGGTGGGTTTTCTCCTTTTTCTGTTTCCCTTTTCTATTTTTCTTTCTCTGTTGTAGTTTAGTTTAGGCACTGAACCATTTTTTATAAATTCTGAAATTATTTGTGGGAGCTCTCTGCAATATACAAGTGACCCACAATTATTTTCAAAATATCTGGAGCTATAAAATTATTTATAGCTTTTTTTTGCTCCAACTCAAATACAATATGGATTAATTCAAAAATCCAAAATGTCCTACAAATATACTCATCATAGTAGGTAGAGGTTTCCACCTTAACCAGAAATTATGAGCATTTTTAAAGGCATTTTGGGATCATTGAAAAAGATTTTATTTGATCCTATTTGAACTCATTTGGTGCTAGGGTTCGAATCAATCCCCATTTCAAGATTAAGAGCAAAATAAACATGATGCAACACATGACTAGCTAGCCCAGAGCAGATCAGAACTAGGGATGTGATAGCGGACCTATTTTTACATATCTTAATTACATACCTCAAAGCCTATTAGAAGGCTGGTACAGGCTTCAGTCAGCCCGCTCTTGGCGGACTGAACTTTCTAGATCACCGCACTCATAACAGTGCAGTGCTCCTCATCGATGGAGGCGTCGTTAAGCTTCTCCAGCAAGTTATCTGGCGCCTTCGGTTGGACGGAGGCCACCGGCATCGCAGTCTTGCCCTTCTTACGAAGAGCCCGTCTGCCGGACTTCGGAATCACTGTAGGTTCCGGTACGTAGTCCAGCAAAGGGCCGGACTTAGAGCCCTCTGGGGTTTTGCCCTCTTTGCGCCCGAATACAGGAGGTCGCCTTGCGGCGCCTCCAGGACCACCTCCTCCTGGTTGGGCCCCTTTTGGGACTCCACCACGGCATCGTCTACGTCACGGGGGGAGGAGGCGGTCGGAAGTTGTCGGTGTTTTTTGAATGGGGTTCCCCAGACTTGCCTGCCTGCGGCCTGCGGCGTGGTTCAAAGGGGGGCCCAACACGGCCATCTTCATCAACACAAGCTCAAGACCCTCGCGAGGGGCCAAGCCTCGCGGGGCGGACGACAAGGAGCTTCCTCAGGCACGGCCTCATCAGGCTGGCTCGCGAGGAGGCGGAGAGATCAAGGCGGGGTACATCACGAGGTTCCCATGACGCAAGCCATGACGACCAAGGGCGCCAGGCGGGTGCCAGCCCGCGCAGTGTCCTCCTTTCCTCTTCGGTGCAAAGGGAGCAAGCGCAGGCGAGAGCATCAAGCAAAGGCATCCATTTCGGTGCAACAAGACCAAGACCAGCCCAACGGCAGGAGGAAGTCATTGTGGAGCCCAAGCAAAGGCCACCACCAGAGCCTTTGACAAAGAGGACCAAATTTAGTCAGGATAAGTGTACTCAATGTTCCCCTTCAAAATGGCCAATTGTTGGCGCCCTACCCGCTCAATATTTGGGAAGAGGCCCAGGGCCTTTGCCTATAAATAGGACTAGCCACCCCCAGGGTAGGGGCATCTGAATCGAGAGAGAGAGTGAGAATGGCGATTGAACTCCTCCTAGCAGTTCATCGTCCCAGCCAAGAACAGGCCCTCGCGAGGCTGTTCTTCCTTGTATTGTTCATCATCAGCCCAAGAGGCAATCCACCACACCACACACTGGAGTAGGGTATTACACCACAATGGTCGCCTGAACCAGTATAAACTCTGTGTCTCTTGTGTTGTTCCTTCCGTAGTTTAGATCCTAGCGAGTCGGCGAGGAGCAGGTAGGTAGAGGGCGAAATCTCCGCGCGCACCCCAGTGTTCGAACCTCAAGGCTCTGCCGGTACCCGAAATCCGACATTTGGCGCGCCAGGTAGGGTACGCCGGGATCCGCCTTCTGCCACTTCGCGTCCCGTCGCATCATCATCATCATGTCCGGCGACCAGGCAGGCAACCCTGATCCCTGGGCAGCTTGGCCCGCCCACGCAAAGCCGCTCGCACCGGGCGTCCCCATGCCCCAGGCAGCTCGCGGCCCGCAGAGCGCTGTGGGCCATGGGCGACGCGGACAGGCTCCGATGGCTCTCATACCGCGGCAGGCGTGGTCGGCAGCATGGGCCTCCAACCACGCCGCGGCCACGACGCCGTACACCCGCCGGGAGCAGGCGAACTCAAGGGCCGCGCTCACGGTGGCCCGAGAGTTACTGCAGTGCTGCTGGTGGGCGGCCGCGACGTGTTGCTGGAGCGGGTGGCAGAGCTCCTGGGCTTTGCCGCCTCGGGGGCTCACCCCTTCTGCACCCAGCTCCCATCTTAGGTCCAGGGCGGCCCGCGCGGGGGCCTTACGCGCGCCCGTGGGCTCCAAGGCTACTCCAACACGAGCGAAGCTGTCAGCACCGGGCCAGCGGCAGCACTGACTCCGCCCCCGGCCAGCGAAGAAGGACTCGTCGTGACCCAAGGCCCCAGTGGGCCGTTGCGCTACCACCGCTAGGTGGGCGCATCAAGCAGAGCTGCATGGCACGCGGAGCACTATGGCGCGGCCTTCAGGATGGCGGCCCCAGAAGAATACGTGCCCCACATGATGGACCAAGGGCACCCGCATGAGGGCGAACAAGGCTCGCTCCTCAGCCCAAGCTGGGAGGACGAGGCGCCAGAAGCTGAGCTCTTCCAGGAGCCCCGGGACAGCCCCACAGGCCACGCAGGAAGCGACGATTATCGGGTACCACTAATTCCTCAGGAGCAAGCATACCCTAATCATGGGTCGCAGGAGGTGCAGGTCGCCACAACGAGCAGCTGCCCCGCTCCCGCGGTCTCCTACCCCTCAAGAGGAGGGCGTCAGGGGCTGCAGGAGAGGGGCCGAGATCCGACATCACCACCGCGGCGTTCGGAGCAAGGCGTTCTCAGGAGGTAGGCCCTCTGCTGGGGAGGTGCCTCAGGGCCTGCCCCTGGCGGAGGACCCGTGGTCGTCGGGGGAACCGCTGGCGACCGCTCTACCCCATCGGCGGCATCCTGGTTTCCAGTCATCGTTGATGGCACTAGAGTGTGGCGCAAGGCGGGCCCCTCGCCTGGCGATATGAAGCAAGGCCGGTACCTGTGAAGAAGGCCCAGTGCCTGTGAAGCTCGCCGCCCCGTGACACTCTCACGTAATAATAATGAGTGGGGCTGTACACGCCCCGGAGTCCAGGGGTGCCGGCCTCAGGCCCTGGGGCTCCCTCCCACGCCCAGTGGCAGCACTTAGCTCCGCGCTGGTGAGAAGACGTCCAAGACTAGACTAGGTGCCGGGCGCGGCCTTTCTTCTGCTTTCATTGCTTTTCCCTTGGTTGTCGCTTTCCCCCGCTGGATTTAAGTTGGACTCGAATTTGAGATTTGCGTGTGTTTGGGGAAGGGGTGCTTGGTCTCTTTCGAGCAATCTCTTGCGTTTTGGTTACAACTTCGCCTCAGCTGCCTCCCCTCGTGAGCCCCTCGCGAGCCGGGTTTGGCCTAGCTTGCGTGCAGCCCAGACTGCCGCTGTCGTATCCTCTCAGAAGGGTTTTCACTGCAGATCCTACAAATTTGATTAGGAGACACTCGAGACACCACAGCCTCCCACAAGCTATCGCAGGGCCCGCACGGGACAATGGTAAACTAGCCAGCCGGCTCGTCGCCTAGCCAACCGCTTGGCGCGGGCGTACGGGTGATGTAGCATCCACTAGTACGCTGAGCATGAGTTTTACATGAGGGGCACCCCCTCCCAAAATGCTCTTACAACCACCAGGTCAAAACCTGAGTTCTATTCATGAAGGGTAAGGAGACAGGAACGATACGCGGTCAGTCGAATAAATCCCCCAATGCATCCTCAGGAGCACCGCCCGAACTGTTGCTGGCGTTATTGGCCTCGCCATCGCCCTTTGCGTTTCATCAGCGACGTCAGGACCATTCACCACGCCACCCTCATCGGCGGCCACGATCGCTTCGTCGTTATCTGAAGCGAAGGCCCTGACGAGCGCGTCCATGTTGTCTTCCACCCAGTGCGCCAGGTCGTCCCGGACGGCCTGGGGGATGGGGCGATGGCGGCGTCGAAGTCGAAGTGGGGATCCATGTTCCGGAGATGGCTGAAGACGCGAGAAAAGGCACGTCCGAGCAGGGCGCAGCTCCTCTCCTCCACCAACCTGTCGGCTCCGACCGACCGCGCCTCTAGCTGCGTCACCATGTCGGTGAAGAACTGGAGGTTGCCGGCGTAGTTAACTGCGTGCGGCTCGCCAACAGCCGTCTGGCAGATGTTACCCAAGGCTGTGTTGGCTCTCTCCCGAAGCATGGTGAGCATGGGGCTGTGCTCATGCTCTAGGAGCCGCCGCTGCGTATCTCGTCCGCGTTCTGGCGCGCGACGGCCTCAGCCTCGTCCACCCGTTGGCGAAGGAGAAGCACCTTGGCATGGGAGGTAGTTGACTCCCCGTGCGCCACCTCAAGTGCGGCCCGCAAGGCATCGACCCGCCGCGTCGCTTCCTCCAGCTTGACCCTCAAGACAGCGGTCCTACCTTCAGCCTCGGTCCGGATCAACCCCAGCCTCTCCTTGAACTCGCGCTCGAGGTTCAAGCGCGCCGTCGCCACCCGACGTCCGACCTCCTCCAGGACAAGGGCTTCCCGCGCAGCGACATCATCCTCCGCCTACGTCACCAAGCGCTCCCTTGTCTCTAGGCGTTCATACTCGCATGCTCGTTCAGCGGCTTCCAGCGTCAGCGCCTCCTCACACTTCTGGAGCTCCGCTGGGTCGCCTGAAGCCACCTTCATCGACACGAGGGCCGCCTCGCGCAGCTCCACCTGCTCCTCCAGTGAGCGGCACCGGGCCAGGAGTTCCCGTGCCCGCTCCTCCGTCGCCCCTCGTCGCCGGTCAGCTTCCCGGGCCTCCTCGACGGCCTGGGAATGGACCTCCCGAGAGGCGGCCAGCGACGCCTTGGCCTCCTCATCGCCAAGATCAAGCTGATAGCGCGAGGGCGACAGCCGCCTCCAGCTCATGCCTCTCTGCAACCAGGCGCAGGCCCTTGGCCTCAAGGCGCGCGTCCTCATCAGCGAGCTCTTCACCAAGCAGGCTCACCGCGTCAGCCGCCCTCCGAAGAAACCCTTGGCAAAGAGCGTGACACTCCCGGGCGCGCTCGAGTACGTCTTTCACACCATCATCCGCCCCAAGCGAGCGCCGGGGGGCATGAATCAACACTCCCCCTCCGGGCAGGGGGCTGGTGGCAGGCGCCCTCGAGGCAACCGGGCATGTGCTAGAAGCCCGGCCTGGAGCCAGTCCATCCCCAAATGAAGAGCGCAGGGAGTACCCGAGCCAATCACGGTCCACAACCAGACGAGAAGTCCATGGCAGGCTGGCTATGCCACGATAAGGTGAAAGTGCAACTAATCCCCGGGTGGTTTTGGTAATTAATAACAACATATATATCATTGAACTAATAGTTACTTGAGAATCATTTCGAAAGTTCAAGTGATATGGGTATGGCAAGGACTCAAGAAGTGGACCCCCAAAATGCTAAGGCAAGCATTGGCAAAAGCTCAAGACTCCATTTTTGGTTTAGTGATCCAAGATCACATTGAGTCCATAGGAAAAGCCAATACTATTAAAAGGGATGAGGTTATGATGATGATCCGTTGCTCAAGTGCTTAGTGATACATCTCCTAAACTATCAGCAACTTTCACTGCCATATACACTCATAAGTAGTCTCGGTCCCACCGATATTCCAAACTCAGTCACACCGAGATGAACCACCTCAGCCACAAGCCAAACCCTAGCAAACTCGGATTTTCCGATTCTGAACTCGGTCTCACCGAAAAATGAGTTGCCAAGCTTCTGTAACCTTCTGTCATCAAATCAGTGTCACCGAGATGATGAAGTCGGTCCCACCGAAACTGGCATGCTCTTGTCATTGCATGAATCGGACTCACCAAGATTGTATTTTCGGTCCCACCGAAAATCCCAACGTTCACATTATTTGAACTATCGGTCCCACCGAGTTGTCAACTTCGGTCCCACCGAGATTGGTCAAATGTGTGTAACGGTTGGATTTTGTGTGGAGGCTATTTATACCCCTCCACCCCCTCTTCATTCGTGGAGAGAGCCATCAGAAAGAACTACCACTCCTACCTTACATTTCGAGAAGAGAACTACCTACCCTTGTGTTGAGATCAAGTTGCTCCACTCCCACCATATGAAACTTGATCTCTAGCCTTCCCAAGTTGCTTTCCACTCAATCCTTTCTTCCACCACAGCCAAATCAGTGAGGAGAGTTGAGTGTTGGGGAGATTATCATTTGAAGCACAAGAGCAAGGAGTTCATCATCATCTACAACATCTATTACCTTTTGGAGGGTGGTGCCTCCTAGATTGGTTAGGTGTCGCTTGGGAGCCTCCGTCATCGAGATGTGGAGTTGAACCAAGAAGTTTGTAAGGGCAAGGAGATCGCCTACTTCATGAAGATCTACCGCGAGTAAGGCTAGCCCTCCGTGGGCGTAGGCCATGATGGAATAGACAAGGTTGCTTCTTCGTGGACCCTTTGTGGGTGGAGCCCTCCGTGGACTCTCGCAGCCGTTACCCTTCGTGGGTTGAAGTCTCCATCAACGTGGAAGTACGATAGCACCACCTATCGGAACCATGAGAAAAATCACCGCGTCTCCAAAATTGCGTTTGCTCTTCTCCACCTCTCTTTACTACATGTGCAATTTACTTTCCGCTGCCTATACTCTAGAATTACATGTGTAGGGTGATGCTTGACTTGATCATAATTGTGAATCTGCCAAAAACTGTTCTTTGTCAAAAGGCAGAATTTTTATATTGTCAAGTAGTCTAATCACCCCCCTCTAGACATACTTTCGATCCTACAAGTGGTATCAGAGCTTTGGTCTCCATTGTATTGGTTTCCATTGCATTGACTCCATAAGCTTGGTTTCACAACCTAGGAGAGTATGGCGCCTAGTGAGGGTAATTTTCAGAGAGGTCCTTACTTTGATGGTACAAATTTTGCTAGTTGGAAGCATAAAATGAAAATGCATATTCTTGGTCATAACCCAGCCGCATGGGGCATTATTTGTGTTGGTATGCAAGGTGAATTCTTCGAGGAAGGAAAAGTTCCGGATCGCGAAGCTACAACGGAAGAATTGCGGATGTTGCAAAACAATGCTCAAGCTTGTGACATTCTCTTCAATGCCTTGTGTCCCGAGGAGTTCAACAAAATCAGCCGCCTTGAGAATGCAAAAGAGATTTGGGATACTTTGGTTGAAATGCACGAAGGTACCGAGTCCGTGAAGGAATCAAAGCTAGACATTCTTCAAGGTCAACTTGACAAGTTCAAGATGAAGGATGGTGAAGGAGTCGCTGAAATGTACTCTAGGCTTGCTCTCATCACAAATGAGATTGCCGGCTTAGGAAGCGAAGAAATGACCGACCGATTCATCATCAAGAAGATTCTCAGAGCTTTATGACACCGTGTGCACTTTGATCCAAATGATGCCAAACTACAAGAATCTCAAGCCAACCGAAGTCATTGGAAGAATTGTTGCTCATGAGATGACACTTAAGGATAAGGAAGAGCTTCACAACAAGTCAAGTGGTGCTTACAAAGCTACAAGTGATGCTCCCACAACCTCAAGTGACAAGTTAGTTTCCAATGAAGAGATAAGCCTAATGGTCAAGAACTTCAACAAATTCTACAAGAATAGAGGCAAAGAGAGAAGCTCAAAGTCTAGATCATATGATGAAAAGAGATCTTCTAGTCATGATCGAAACTGCTACAATTGTGGAAGACCCGGACACTACTCAAATGAGTGTACGGCTCCCCACAAGAGAAGAGAAGAATCTCCAAGAAGAAGAAGCTCAAGAGATGAGTCACCTCGGAAAGAGAGAAGGAGTAGAGATGATCGTTATGAACGAAGACCCTCTCGGAGAAGCAAGGATTCGGAGAGGAAAGACAAGTCATCAAGGAGCTACACAAGAAGAAAACATCAAGCTCATGTAGGTGAATGGGTCTCGGCTCCGACTCCGACAATCAATCAAGAAAGCTATCACTCCAACTCCGACTACAGCCAAGATGAAGGTGTTGCCGGTCTTGCTCTCGTATCCTCCAACTCCAACTCCTACGACTTATTTGATTCACCAAATGAGGGAATTGGAAGATGCTTCATGGCTAAAGGCCCCAAGGTATCACACCCTGAATTCATTGACTTCAATAGTGATGAGGATGACTTGCTTGGTGAAGATGAGCTCTTACATGATAAATCCAATGAACCTAGTAATGATGAACATGCTAGTAGTCTTTATAGTCGAGAAGAGTCGAATGACAATGCTATGAAGGAGATTGAGCGTCTAACTAAAGAACTAAACACTCTTAAGTTAGCTCATGAAACAACTCAAGAAGATCATAGAGAGCTCCTAAGATCTCATGAGAAGCTACGCTTCGAGAAGCTCACTCTAGAGCAAGAACATGAGTTTCTAAAAGCAATCAATGACGATCTTCGAAAGAAGAGTTCTTCATATCTTGCCAAACGACTTCTCTTGTCTAATTTCTTGCCACCCATTAAGACTAAGCACGACAAGCATAAGAAAAATTCTTCCTCTAGTAGTAACAATAACCATGCTAAATCCAATGTTGTTGCTTCTAGTAGTTCTCTTGATTCCATTAACAATGTTTCAAGCCAAGTTACACTTGAGCAAGAAAATAGTTTATTGAAAGGGATCATAGAGAAAGGTGTCTACAAGAGTCTTGCCGGAAGCAAGAACTTTGAGGAAATTGTTCGCAAGCAAGGAAGGCACCGGAAGAATCAAGGAATTGGTTTTGAGCGAAAGTTCAACGCCGAAGGTGTTGAATGGGAAGAAGGTCAATATCCTACTCCACAGTTTATTCCTCAAAAGGAGAAGTATGATCCTACTTCTTACAATGTGGAACAAGCTCAAGATGACCTTCCACCACAAGACCACAAGCTAAAAGGCAAGGACAAGCTTCAAGAGGAGATTGATGCATTTGTTGAAGCACCTCAAGCCATGGTCAAGTGGGTTCCCAAGGAAACGTCAAGTTCTACTTCGTCAAGCTCAACTACAACCCCAAGGATTCCCATCAAGATGATGTGGATCCCGAAGAAGAAGAACTAGAAAGTTCTTGAGGGTGACTCCACCAACATACTTCACTCACATTCATTTTGGCAAAAACTTGTGCAATCAACTTCCACATCGTGCACTAGTTCATGGAGTCACAAACCCTCTTGTTGGTAAGTCAAGGGACAAGGTAATCATTGCTTTCATGGACATCATCTATTATGAACTTCAATCTATGTCCATGGATATCCTTGTTTGTTCCTTGTGGGACTAACCCATGTAGGTATTGAAAGTGCCCGAATCCAAAGGATTGCTCCCAACTCTTGGTGATCTCCATCAACATTGAGCATCCACATCTTCAACATCTACATGAAGTCTTCTACGACAACCCAAGGTTAGTTTGACCCTTTAAAAGGGGTTCTCACATCTAGGGGGAGCTTTGCTCAAAAAAATTGAGCTAAAGCATCTTCAAATGATGTGAACACATCAATGCTTTATGTAAAAGTGGTAACCCCACTTGTGCTTAAACGATGAGTATGACCTATGATCAAATGTTCTCATTTGGCTCCTAAGTCAATATACTCATATAAAGATGACCTAGTCATCGACAAATTGTGTGTTAGTTGCTAGAGTTTTGATTGTGCATGTTTGACACATATTTCATTTGCTATCTTATTGTGTGAGCATGTTGGATGCATGATTTTATCCATTCGAGGACATCCATTTGTTGTTTTGGTCGTTTTGATTTTTCTGACCAAATGGATGGACAAGAATGCCTAAGTACCTCCCCTAGCTATCTATGCTTTCTTGTCTCAAATTATATTCATGCTTACATCACAAATATTGAACAAGTCATTTTCGGACCCTCCGGTGAGGAGCACTTTCGAGCCACCGATCCGTCAAGGGCTAATTTCCAAAACCTTCTAATTGATTTCGGTCGGACCAACTCACTCAAACTCGGTCGAACCGAAAGCATTTAGATGATCTAGGTTTTCACCTCCGTGAAACCGAAGTTGTGATTTTCGGCGTGATCAAGTGCATAATCGCTTAGCAGTTATCCATCTCGGTGCCACCGAAGTTTTACAACTCGGTCCCACCGACAATGAAGGGGTATATATACTCGAGGGCCGCGCTGATTTCTCCTTCAAACGTTTCGCCCCACACCCCTTTGCCGTCGCCTTGGTCTCCGGATCGTCGCTGTAAATGCCGCTCAGGCGCTCGCCGCAGTCTCCGTCGCCGTCAGCGGACATCTCCTCCGCGCCGTTGCCGCCGTGAAAAACTCCACCAAGTTAGGGTGAGTTTTGATCCCACTCGTGCTCCCATCTCCGATTCAATGCACGTTTGGATTGCCTAGAATCTTGCCACGATTGAAATCCTCCTGTACATCAGATTAGTTCGTTTGAACTAGATTCGAGTAAAAGTTTTAGGGTTAGGTTTCCGCCGAACACATCTCGGTGAGACCGATTTTATAGTTTCGGTATGACCGATTTGGCCTATGGCCATTGCACTGCACCTTTCGGTCCAACCGAGTTGTGCAAATCGGTGTGACCAAAATGAAATTTTTGTAAAACCCTAGTGTTTTCGGCAGGACCAAAACCCACTTCGGTCAAACCGAAAGTGGTGTGAAAGCTCCTGTTTAACACTTCGGATTCACCGAACCTTAAACTCGGTCTAACCGAAATGTTTTCTGTGAAAACCTAATACTAGAATTTGAACTCATTTTTTTTGCAAAAACTTCTGCATTTTGTGATGACTCTTCTTCTCTGCCTACACCTTATCTATTCACAGGTTGTCACCATGTCGATGCCGTGATAATCGTAACAGGTCGAGACACCCATTGCAGACATTCCAGAGGCAGGCACTAGTCCTGATCCTAGCAGCTCATCTGATGATGGTGAGAGGAGTACACCAAGTGGCTTGCCTCCTGCAGCCACCAGAGCTAGAAAGAAGAGGAATTCAGATGATGAGGATTCAGATTTTGTCGTTGAGGAAGAGGTGACCTCAAAGCCCAAAAGGAAGGTTGTTGCCAAAGAGCAACAAAGTCAACAATCTAAGAAGGGCACCAGCAAAGTCAAGCAGTCAACTGTTTCTAAGAAGCTGAATTTGGGAGAGGCAACTGCAAGCAAAGTGAAGAAAACCTCCAAGAGAAAGAGGTTAGTGCATGATGATGCAGCAGTAGAGGATGAGGATGAGGAAGCACCCCAGCCTCCTTCTCAGAAGCCAAAGTTCATGGGTGATGCCATTAAGGCTGGAGCCACATCAAAGCCCAAGAAATCTGCTCCAGCTAAGGCAGCTCCAAAAAAGCCTCGCCGCCAAGCCCAAGAAGACTGCTGAAACATTCCAAATTCTCAAAAGAACAAGGATGATGTGCCACCAAATGAGTCGGATGGTGAAGGACCAGTTTTGCGAAACTTCGCCCAAAACTGCCACTACATAATGATGCTCATCCTCAAGCCGAGGATATGAAGGAAAGGAAAGATAGAGGTCTCGGGCTATGGAGACAAACCGACCCATATGCCGTGAGGAGAAGAACTATTGTAGATCCCAGATTTCACACCGAGAGAGCAGCAGGACTTCTATGAGACCGTCTTGATGGATAAGAAGCCCATAGTCGCAGACACAAGATATGTTGACTGGAAGTACATTGACAGCGAAGAGCACAGAGATTTCTTTCCACATGTGCATGAAAGCTTCACTGCATGTGGTGTTGCAGATTTTGTAGGTCAGAAATTGACCAGTTGGAACGATGAAATGATAATGCAATTTTATGCCACAGCTCATTTCTACCCTGATGGAAAGATTGTGTGGATGACTGAAGGTCAAAGATTTTCTTCTTCTGTTGAAGAATGGGCAGAAATTCTGTCAGGACGACACCTATGGGGCCGGGGACGGCCCCTTCGTGAGTTCGGTACGAGGGCGGAGGAGGCGCGGAGAGCAGATCGAGGCGATGCGCTGGGAGGATTTTACCAGCCCGTGCGCGATGGTCGCGTAAAACCCTACTGCTGCTTTGTGTTGTATTTTTGCTCGGGAGCTTGAAGATCTACAGTGGTGGCTATACCGAGCGGGAGGATTGCCAATGGTTGGAACCTCCAACCCCCCTCGTTGTGCATGGGCCTCCTTTTATAGGGCAAGGGTCACCGACAGGTGTCAACGTGGGAGAGAGGGGTAAAACGTAAAAGAGGTGGTAGTTGGAATAGTGCGGGAACAAGGCAGCTACAAAGGCTTGAACAAAGGGATTCTACCTACTTTTGACAGAGGGGGACAAGAGCATTAAATGCCCGTCGCCGTCGACCCCAAAAGCTCCCGCCCTTGCGTCTCCGTTTGCCACGGCGATGGAGCCACCACCGTGGAGCGCCACCGCACCCCTCATGCAGCACAGCCATCCGCCACGCGTCTCTGGAGAAGGCCTAAGGGCGACGCGTGGGCAGATGAGCTGGAGCGCGGGGCACGCATCGCAGCTCGCCCGGCAAGTACCTTGCCGGGATCTTGATCTCGCCGGGCCCGGGAGCTTGTCGGGCTCGTAACTTGTCGCTCCCCGGGCCCTCGCCGGGACGCGTATAGCGCCGAGGCGTGTCTTCTAAGATGTAGTCTTCTGGTCTCCCCGGCGAGCTCCTCTCGCCGGGAGCTTGCATGAGTGATGTAATCTTGAGCCTGGAGCGGCCTTCCCGGCAAGCTCCTCTTGCCGGGGTCTCGAGCTTCTGTCTTGTACACTTTGTTCTTGAATGGCTTGATATGGAGCGGGAATGGCCTCCGGCAAGCATATGGTGGGTCCAGCCACGGGGAGCTGCGGCTGCCCGTGCACAAGTTGGGGTACTGAGGTACCCCCTACCTTAGTACACCGACAGGAGCCCCCGGGCCTGGGCCACACACGGTGTCGAGCGCTGTTGGGCCAGGCCCAAGACAGTGCACGGGCACACGCGGCCCACGGCGTGCCGAGTCCACTTCTGCATCCGCCGCCTCCCCTCCTGTAACGGCACGCGTCGATTGCGGCGTCGTGGGAGATGTGGGCGGCGCATGCAGCCTTTAAGGCATCCACCCCGTGATCGTGGTGCAGAGCGAGGTCGCCTCGCCCGTCGCTCCGGTTCCGCTTTTTCGCCACTCATGCACGGGGTCGCGTTGGCGGCGGTGGGAGACCGAGCCGTCACGGGCGGAGAAGGCGAGTCGGCCCCGCCCCTCTGGCCTTCTCGCTTCCTGATTGGTCGAGCGGGGCGGTTGAGCCCCCACCTCGCCCCTTCAAAAAGGGGCGGAAGGGGAGCACAATGGCCACACTCATCCTCTTGGCTTATCTTGCCGGGGGCTCCTTGACCTACCTCCTGAACTCCTGAACAGAGAAACAGGAGAGGGATCACGGGCACCTTATCTTTTTAAATTGTAAGCCCTCGGGCATTGGCTGCATTTAAGAACTTGTAATCCTCTCTATCATGTTTTTCATCCTCTATGGACTTGTACTATGCTAGGATGTTTTTAATGAAAAGAGGGGAAAGCTTGCCGGACTGAGTCTTTTACTTGACTGCGTGCCTTGTGTGTTCTTACGCTATCGGGGAGCTTGCCGGGGCGAACACGCTTGCCGAGCGTGGGACAGCCCGCTGGCTGGTGTCGCTTCCAGCAAGCAACCTTGCCGGGCCAGTTGCGACGCTTAACTTGCTGAGCAAGCTCGAAAGCAAGATAAGGGTGCAGCGGCACACTTGTGTTTGTTGAGCGGACTCGGAAACAAACCAAGCACATAATCGGGCCACGACTCGGCTCCTCCACGTACGGGTTTTACAAGACACGTTCGTTCAAAGACGCAGCCCCGCATTTCCCGGTCCATAGGAGGATGCATGACGAGGGATGAAAAACTTATCTGATATCGCAGCCCCCAGCAACTCTAGCTTGCCGGAGACGAATCTTGGCGCCGCGCCCAGCCCAGTAGTTGGCTTGTCGAGGAAGAACCTCGGCGCCCGCAGCCCAGCGACCACGGCTTGCCGGGCCTCAGGCGCTGGTGTGATCTTTCGGTTCCTCCTTGTTGCTGCAATTTCAGTCATGAAAACAGCTGAGGTAGACATGCAACTGCTTCATGTATATGTATGTGTATATAAATCTTGACTATGCAATACGGTGCCGTGCCTTGTCCCCCGTATGTTTGTACTCTGCGTTTTAGGGAGCTTGCTGGGCGTAACACGCTTGCGGCCAGCGGGACAGCCCGCCGGGCGGTGTTGCTTCCGGCAAGCAACCTTGTCGGGCTGATTCATGACGCTTAACTCACGCTGAGCAGGCTCGAAAGCAAGATAAGGTGCAGCAGCACACTTGTGTTTGTTGAGCGGACTCGGAAACAAAACAAGTACGCACCTGGACCACGACTCGGCTCCTCTCGCGCCCAAGTCTCTCATACGAAGGACATCTCACGGCAGGGCTCGCCACGTTATACCCTCTGCCCTACATCCTTTGCGCGCTTTCACCCTACGCTTCTAGGTAACTTGCCGGTGCATAACACGCTTGCTTTGAGTGCGGAACATCAGCAGCCCGCTATCGGTGTCGCTTCCGCAAGCAACCTTGCCGCGTCTAGTCGCGACGCGCTTAACTTGCTGAGCGGACTCGAAAGCGAAGCGAGGGCGCTGCTGGTCGCGGCTCACTCTTAACTCGTTGAGTGTGTTTGAAGCAGAGTAAGGGTGCGACCATTCACAGGCAGGCTCCTCCGCGCACAGGTTTCGCGTACAAAGGACGAATGCGCGAGGGATATAATCATGAAAAAGCACGGAATTAAGGAGTGCTCTGCACGAAGGCTCGAGCGACTTAGCTTTTCTTTTTCTCGTTTCCTTGCACTTGCTGGTGGAGCTTAATGGCGCGTCCTTGACGGCGGCGCAGCACTCCGGAGAGGCGCATTTGCCGGAACGAGCTCCAGAGCTGTCTTTGCCGGGCTTATAGCGTTCCGAGGAGCCGTGCTTGTCGGAGAGAGCGCCAGAGCCGTCCTCGCCGGACTTAGAGCTCGATGGCGCATCCTCGACGACAGCGTAGCATTCAAGGGACACGCTTGCCGGCGGAGGGAGGGGAGCGGAGCGGCGGCGCGAGGAACAGGATATGCTCGGACTCCTAATACCGATAGGAGGAGCGAGATCCCGCCGCACTTTCGCTTTGCTCATGCATGGACAGCGGTCCGGAGCATCCCGCGAGCCTCCGGCTTATCCTTGCCCCAAAGATGCGGGTACCACCTCTTGTGGTATGTCGCTGCTGGTCGTCGCGGTGTCTTTGGGATGGACGTGGTTCTGCGGAGACCGAGGCGCGGTCATCCGCTCCTGTCTCGATCTCGTGGCGCCGCGAGTGCCCTCGCCGGTGTCCACCCTTCATTGGCGTCTCCTCCGCCCACCACCAGCTCTGGTGGCGGTGGGGAAGACGGAGATGGGTCTGCGACCCTCGAAGCTCTCGCTTGAGGCCATGGCGCAGTTGTCGGCGAAGTCGCCGATTTAAACCGAGAGGTTGATGAAGAGCCGGCCGCGAACGCCGGATCAGTCCGCACAACCTCGACGCCCCTACCGGGCGCGCCAAAGATGTCGGGGCGACACCTATGGGGCCGGGACGGCCCTTCGTGAGTTCGCACGAGGCGGAGGAGGCGCGGAGAGCAGATCGAGGCGATCTTGCGCGAGGGATTTTACCCAGCCGGGCCCACGATGGTCGCAGAAAACCCTCTTGCTTTGTGTTGTATTTTTGCTCGGGAGCTTGAAGATCTACAAGGGTGGCTATAACGAGCGGGAGGATTGCCAATGGTTGAACCTCCGAACCCCCCTCGCCAGTGCATGGGCCTCCTTTTATAGGGCAAGGGTCACCGGCAGTGTGTCAACGTGGGAGAGAGGGGTAAAAACGTAAAAGAGGTGGTAGTTGGAATAGTGCGGGAACAAAGCAGCTACGACAAGGCTTGAACAAAGGATTCTACCTACTTTTGATGAGAGGGGACAAGAGCATTAAATGCCCGTCGCCGTCGACCCCAAAAGCTCCCGCCCTTGCGTCTCCGTTTGCCACGGCGATGGAGCCACCACCGTGGAGCGCCACCGCACCCCTCATGCAGCACAGCCATCCGCCACGCGTCTCTGGAGAAGGCCTAAGGGCGACGCGTGGGCAGATGAGCTGGAGCGCGGGGCACGCATCGCAGCTCGCCCGGCAAGTACCTTGCCGGGATCTTGATCTCGCCGGGCCCGGGAGCTTGTCGGGCTCGTAACTTGTCGCTCCCCGGGCCCTCGCCGACGCGATATCGCCGAGGCGTGTCTTCTAAGATGTAGTCTTCTGGTCTCCCCGGCGAGCTCCTCTCGCCGGGAGCTTGCATGAGTGATGTAATCTTGAGCCTGGAGCGGCCTTCCCGGCAAGCTCCTCTTGCCGGGGTCTCGAGCTTCTGTCTTGTACACTTTGTTCTTGAATGGCTTGATATGGAGCGGGAATGGCCTCCGGCAAGCATATGGTGGGTCCAGCCACGGGGAGCTGCGGCTGCCCGTGCACAAGTTGGGCTACTGAGGTACCCCCTACCTTAGTACACCGACAAATTCTGAATGCTCCAGTGCAACGAGAAGATGATATTGATGTATATGGGATTCCAAAGAAGAATCATGAATCCATGAAGAACATGTACAAAGAGGTTCCAGGAAAGGATTTGGGAATCTGGAAGCTCGGCTCAGTCTACTATCTCTAGGCAGGCTTACCTACCACTAATACCATTTTGAGGCATACCTTGATGCCCAAATCTGGAGATCATCGCATGATCAGAGGATACTCTATCAACATGCTGCACATACTTGATGAGAAAGCACCTTTCAAGGTGATGGACTTGATGGTAGAGACCATTAAGAGGACTGCAATTGACGAGAAAAGGTCATGTGGATTTGCCCGCAGATTCGAGATGCTTATCAATGCCAAGTTTGGCACGGGCACATTCTTGTTGGACGAGAGAACATTTACCGCTGCAGCCAGAGCATGAAGACAATGTTGTTGTGATGAATGAGGAGGATCCGACATCCGTTGAAGGTTAAGCCAAGATCGGCTGCTAAGAAAGCCAAAGTCGACAAGGAAGCAGCAGCAGCAGCTAAACCAAAGAGTTTCGAGAGAAAATTCTTGAAGCTACTCAAAGGATTGAACAATGCCCGCCAGCATTGTGCAGCCTCGAGAGAGCTTAGAGAGGATTGTTGTGGACAAGATACACGCCTCGACGTGAAGTCGATCAAGTACAAGTGACCGCCAACAAGCTCGAGGCGACATTGAGGAAGCAAAGCAGGTGAAGGAAGAGCTTATGCGTGAGTTGCAGATGACTTAGTCCAGATTCTCAACAACAGATCGCTCCGGTTCCCAAAGGACCCCGATCACCGCTATTCCAAAGGATCGACACCAGACTACAGCTTCAAAGACTCCCACAGTTCAAAGAAGCTATCCTACTCCAGCTCCAGCTCCAAAGGACCACTCCTCCAAAGACGTACATCACCAAGTCTTTGCCGATGTTGTCATATCCACTCCGACATCAACCCAGACGGGAGCCGCCAGCAGAGTCTCCAGTGAAGTTTAGCTCTATGCTTTTTCGAACTTTTTGGTAACTTGTTGCCAAAGGGGGAGAAATTGTATAGATCATAGGACTTCGAGAGAGAGAGTGTTGTTGTCTTTGCGATTTTGCTCTTTCGTTCTTTTGCGGTTTCTTTGAGATACTTTTGGTTTTCGAGACATTCAGTGTGTTTGATACTCCGTTTGATTCTACCTCATGAGTTCTTGGTCGTACTATGCTTTAATGTGTGCTTAATGCTTATCATATGCCATTCATATCTTGTATGACCATTTACTCATGTCTTGGTGATTGGGTGCATGCTGTTCATTCTTATCATTTTGTGCGCTCCACCAAGATGTATGTGACATGGAAGAGTGACTCATGATCCTAATAGATCGTGCATTTGCATTCAAACGCAAATCTTAAATAATGCACAAATTTAGGGGGAGCTCTTGCTTATCACATACTTCTCAAAGCGACGATATTATTCATTGATTATATCCTTTGTCGAAGCTTTGATCTATATGTTGTCATCAATTACCAAAAAGGGGGAGATTGAAAGTGCAACTAATCCCCGGGTGGTTTTGGTAATTAATAACAACATGTATATCATTGAACTAATAGTTAACCGAGTTCAGAATCGGAAAATCTGAGTTTGCTAGGGTTTGGCTTATGGCTGAGGTGGTTCATCTCGGTGTGACTGAGTTTGGAATATCAGTGGGACCGAGACTACTTATGCGCAGTATATGGCAAAGAAAGTTGCTCGATAGTTTAGGAGATGTATCACTAAGCACTTGAGTAACCAGATCATCATCATAACCTCATCCCCTTTAATAGTATTGGCTTTTCCTATGGACTCAATGTGATCTTGGATCACTAAACCAAAATGGAGTCTTGAGCTTTTGCCAATGCTTGCCTTAGCATTTTGGGGGTCCACTTCTTCATCCTTGCCATACCCATATCAATGAACTTTCAAATGATTCTCAAGTAACTATTAGTTCAATGATATATATGTTGTTATTAATTACCAAAACCACCCGGGATTAGTTGCACTTTCAATCTCCCCTTTTTGGTAATTGATGACAACATATAGATCAAAGCTTCACAAAGGATATAATCAATGAATAATATCGCCGCTTTGAGAAGTATGTGATAAGCAAGAGCTCCCTAAATTTGTGCATTATTTAAGATTTATGCTTGAATGCGAATGCACAATCGATTAGGATCATGGGTCACTCTTCCATGTCACATACATCTTGGTGGAGCGCACAAAATGATAAGAATGAACAGCATGCACCCAATCACCAAATGAAAAATGAGTTGCCAAGCTTCTGTAACCTTCTGTCATCAAATTGGTGTCACCGAGATGATGAAGTCGGTCCCACCGAAACTGGCATGCTCTTGTCATTGCACGAATCGGACTCACCGAGATTGTATTTTCGGTCCCACCGAAAATCCCAACGTTCACATTATTTGAACTATCGGTCCCACCGAGTTGTCAACTTCGTCCCACCGAGATTGGTCAAATGTGTGTAACGGTTGGATTTTGTGTGGAGGCTATTTATACCCTCCACCCCCTCTTCATTCGTGGAGAGAGCCATCGAAAGAACTACCACTCCTACCTTACATTTCTCGAGAAGAGAACTACCTACCCTTGTGTTGAGATCAAGTTGCTCCACTCCCACCATATGAAACTTGATCTCTAGCCTTCCCAAGTTGCTTTCCACTCAATCCTTTCTTCCACCACAGCCAAATCAGTGAGGAGAGTTGAGTGTTGGGGAGATTATCATTTGAAGCACAAGAGCAAGGAGTTCATCATCATCTACAACATCTATTACCTTTTGGAGGGTGGTGCCTCCTAGATTGGTTAGGTGTCGCTTGGGAGCCTCCGTCATCGAGATGTGGAGTTGAACCAAGAAGTTTGTAAGGGCAAGGAGATCGCCTACTGTGAAGATCTACCCCGAGTAAGGCTAGCCCTCCGTGGGCGTGGCCATGATGGAATAGACAAGGTTGCTTCTTCGTGGACCCTTTGTGGGTGGAGCCTCCGTGGACTCTCGCAGCCGCTACCCTCCGTGGGTTGAAGTCTCCATCAACGTGGAAGTACGATAGCACCACCTATCGGAACCACGAGAAAAATCACCGCGTCTCCAAAATTGCGCTTTGCTCTTCTCCACCTCTCTTTACTACATGTGCAATTTACTTTCCGCTGCCTATACTCTAGAATTGCATGTGTAGGGTGATGCTTGACTTGATCATAATTGTGAATCTGCCAAAAACTGTTCTTTGTCAAAAGGCAGAATTTTTATATTGTCAAGTAGTCTAATCACCCCCCCTCTAGACATACTTTCGATCCTACAGAAGGCTTGCGAAGGAAGGTCGCGAGGCGCGCAGGGCCGCGATGTGCCTAAGGATGGTTCGTCTCTCTAACCGGCCTCACCACAAGGACTCTGCTGCTCGGAGCGATCGAAGATGGTGGAGAGGGCGGAGACAAGGGGGAAGGCTCCTCAGTATTCTCCGTGAGCTTGGCAGGAAGGGCCCTGCGGAGCAAGGATAAGGAAAAGCAACAGAAGAATCAGGAGCTGGGAAGGGAGAAGGCTTACTCATCGGTGGCAAAGTACTTCCTACGCTTCAGCAGGCGACAAGGGTAATCGTCACCCAGGGCCTCCCTTCTCTTCTGGAGGGCCTCAAAGTCCACGCGGAAGCGACCCAGGAGTTGAGCGCAGGGGTCACCTGTGACGAGGAAGAAGCGTCAAGGCGACCCGCGTCAGGGGCGTCTACCTGATGCACGCTGACGGTCGCCTCACCAAGAAGAGCAGCTGGGGCCTCAAGGGCCCCAGCTGCAGGCGCTGCGGTCGGCTGCTCGCCGCCCTCAGCCACAGCAGCACGGGCCTCAGGGGTCGCTCCCTCATGAGCGCCGCCCAGTGCTGTCACCTCGGTGGGGCCACCTTCGGCCTCCGGTGGCTCATGCCTCCCTGCTCTGCTACTTGAGGAAGAGTCGCCCTGGCCGACTGCAAGGGCAGCCACCACCACTGGGTTCTCGCGAGGCCCCTGGAGGACAGCGGGGCGCAGCCCCCATTCGTTGAAGATGGGCATCTGATTCACAAAGTCGTTTCTATTTGGGCAGAGGTACAGCAAGGCCCCCCCTTGCCGGATGCTGCCGGGGGTGGGGTCCCCAATCAAGACCGAGAGCACCTTCCTCAGCGCTTCAGGCATCAGGTCCTCTTCCTGGAGCCTCATGCGATCCTCGCACCCGCTGAAGGCCCACATCCGGTGAGAATGGCGTTGGAGAGGGGAAACACGGCGTAGCAGGAACTCCTTCACCACCTTGGGCGCCGTCACGCCGAGCGCCCTCAAGAACGTGAAGCGACGCCAGACGAAGATGTGCCGAGAACTCGTGAGCGTCTCCTGGCCCCAGCCTGAGTTGGGGACAGCAGGCGAAGATGGCTCTAACAGCAGGGGGCTGGGCACCCCTACGTCCACATACAGCCACCGCTCGCGAAACCCAGGTGCGGGCGGAGGAAGACTGAAGTCGATCCCTGAGGCCGCTGTCTCAGGTGCAGCAGTGAAGCTCACGCACCCCGAGCATTGGGTGGGGTCGACAAGCCGGAGAGAGAAGAAGTGGCACAGCAAGGTAACCGAAGGAAGGATGCCCATCATTGCCTCACAAACGAAGGCGAAGACCGCAAGAAGAGCGATGGATTCGGGACCCAGATGCATCATGTGGATATGATAGTGGGAGAGCACGGCGTTGAAGAAATCGAAAAAGAGGGGAACCAGTCTCGCCCACAGGGCGTCGGCGAAATACCGGACCTCAGTGACTATCCTGTCGATGGAGAAGCGGGACGCGGGCCAGGCCGTCGTCCTCCCGCATTCGTTGAAGATGGTGGCCAGAGCCGAGCTGACCTTGCCCAAGCCCTCTCGATTGATTATGATCAACCGGTCGATGGCGGGGCCGCCAACGACGGTGAGCGAGGCGGCGACATGGGCTTCTTCCCTCTTCCCTTCTTTGTCGGAGCCATGGCAACATAAGGGGGGGAGGGAAGGTTCGAGATTGGATTGAGAGCGGAAGCTGGAGTTTGAGAGGAGGAAGGGTAGAGGACGCTCGGGCAACGAAAAGGGGAGCGGCTGTGTGCAACTACGAGTCCGCCTAGCATAGCACAAAATAAGGAGGCGTGGGGGAACAGTGCCGCCCACGTCCAATCAACCGCCATGTGGCGCCCAAGGCCGCAGGCTGTTAGGGCCCGCGGCGCTTTGCCCTTGCCCTTTCGCCTCTCTGCTCGGCCAAGAACGGGCACGCCTTGGGCCCAGGGGCTACTGTCGGCGTTCTGGGAACGGGGGTCCCCAGACATGCCTGCCTACGGCCTGCGGCGTGGCTCAAAGGGGGTCCCAGCATGGCCCATCTTCATCAACAGAAGCTCAAGACCCTCGCGAGGGGCCAAGCATCACGGGGCGGACGACAAGGAGCTTCCTCAGGCACGGCCTCATCAGGCTGGCTCGCGAGGAGGCGGAGAAATCAAGGCAGGGTACCTCACGAGGTGCCCATGACGCAAGCCATGACGACCATGGGTGCCAGGCAGGTGGCAGCCCGCGCAGTGTCCTCCTTTCCTCTTCGGTGCAAAGGGAGCAAGCGCAGGCGAGAGCATCAAGCAAAGGCATCCATTTCGGTGCAACAAGACCAAGACCAGCCCAACGGCAGGGAGGAAGTCATTGTGGAGCCCAAGCAGGCGTCACCACCAGAGTCTTTGACAGGCGAGGACCAACTTTAGTCAGGATAAGTGTACCCGATGTTCCCCTTCAAAATGGCCAATTGTTGGCGCCCTTCCCGCTTCATATTTGGGAAGAGGCCCAGGGCCTTTGCATATAAATAGGACTAGCCACCCCCAGGGTAGGGGCATCTGAATCGAGAGAGAGATAGAGAGAGAGAGAGAGAGAGAGAGAGAAGGGCGGCTGAACTCCTCCTAGTAGTTCATCGTCCCAGCCAAGAACAGGCCCTCGCGAGGCTGTTCTTCCTTGTATTATTCATCATCAGCCCAAGAGGCAATCCACCACACCACACACTGGAGTAGGGTATTACACCACAATGGTGGCCTGAACCAGTATAAACTCTGTGTCTCTTATGTTGTTCCTTCTGTAGTTTAGATCCTAGCGAATCGGCAAGGAGCAGGTAGGTAGAGGGCGAAATCTCCGTGCGCACCCCAGTGTTCGAACCTCAAGGGTCTGTCGGAACCCGAAATCCGACAGAAGTGAAGTGCTATTCACATCCGATTTATCCAGGAGCCAGCAACGGCGGGAGCTCGTCCTTGGGAGGGCTACATGGTTGTATTCGGCGTTAGAAGACACTACGCGACAAAGGAAAAATCATGAGTTATTCTCTAATCTGGACACTTACGATCTCTCCAGGGGCTTGGCCCTCGAGGGCCAATCCTCTTCGCCGTCATCGGCGTTGGTGGAACAGTCCAGAGGAAGGGTCCTTCCCTTCTTGGACCCTCCGGCCTCCCTAGTTGGGGAGGCCTTCCTTTTCTTCTCTCCCCCCGCTGGAGAGAAGCCTCTTTTTTCTCCTCCTCGTCTTTGCGGGAGGAGTCCGCCTCGGAGTCATCGGACGATGAGTCCGATAACACCTGATGCCGGGAACTCTTTCGGGTTCCCGTGGCATTCTTCTTGGCCTTCTTCTCTGGCACCACGTAAGGCACCAGAGCCAGCAGCCCTGTTAATTGGGCGTCCGCTGGGTCTTCTGGCAAGGGAGCCAGGCAGTTAACCTTCCCGGATTTCTTCTGCTAGGCCTGTCAAAGGTAGGGGAGTTTAGATCCCGCGTAGAGTCAAACTATGAAAAACAAGTGTCCTATAAAGGGTAAAATAGCTTACCTCTCCGGCTTGATGCTGCGAGCTGAATCCGCAATATTCGGTAGCGGATGCGGGAGCCTCCGCGTGCTTGAACAGCACCTTCCAGGCATCTTCGTACGTAGTGTCGAAGAGCCTGCTCAAGGTTTGGTGCTGTCCCGGATCAAACTCCCACAAGTTGAAGGCCCATTGTTGGCACGGGAGGATCCGGCGGACGAGCATGACCTGGACTACGTTAACGAGCTTGATCTTCTTGTTCACAAGGTTTTGGACGCAGGTTTGAAGTCCGGTCAGCTCTTCCAATTCACCCCATGTCAGGCCCTTCTCTTTCCAGTAGGTGAGCCATGTGGGGATGCCAGATCTGAATTCGGGGGCCGCTGCCCATTCAGGGTCACGCGGCTCGGTGATGTAGAACCACTCCGATTGCCACCCTTTGATGGTTTCCAGGAAGGAGCCCTCGAGCCATATGACGTTGGGCATCTTGCCCACCATGACGCCTCCGCACTCCGCCTGCTGGCCGCCCACTACCTTCGGCTTGACATTGAAGGTTTTCAGCCATAAGCCGAAGTGGGGCTTGATGCGGAGGAAGACCTCGCACAAAACGATAAACGCTGAGATGTTGAGGATGAAATTCGGGGCCAGATCGTGGAAATCCAGGCCGTAGTAGAACATGAGTCCCCGGACAAATGGGTGGAGTGGGAAGCCCAGTCCGCGGAGGAAATGGGGAAGGAACACCACCCTCTCATGGGGCCTGGGGGTGGGGACGAGCTGCCCCTCGTCTGGAAGCCGGTGCGCAATATCGTTGTGCAGGTATCCGACTTTCCTCAACTTTTTGATGTGCCCCTCCATGGCGGAGGAGGCCATCCACTTGCCTCCCGCTCTGGACATGGCTGTGGAAGGTTGAGGCGAGATGTGCAGACTTGGGCGCTGGAGCTCGAGTGTGCGTAAATGGATAAGCAAAGGAGGAAGAAGGCGTAGGTAAAAAGGTGGATCCTTATCCCCTTATATGGACGGACGAAACTAGGCGTTCCACCAGCCTGGTAAAACTCGCTTATCTCCCAAGTGCCATAATCAATGGCGCGGTTGGGTTACCCACGCCCGTATTGATGAGAATCCCGGAATAAGGGGACATGATCTCTGCTTTGACAAGACGTGCCAAGGAAACCGCTTTGCTAAACGCGCTGAGGTGGAACAGTAAAAACGATTCGAATAAAGGCTTGGCCGTGGTGTGATGTCACGCCACGGAATACGTTAGCAGATTGAACTTGTGTGAATATTATTCTCTGTACGGTGGTATGTGGAACTTATTTTGCAGAGCCGGACACTATCCTTGTGTACAATATCTTCTATGAAGTATTCGGAGGAGGAACCCGCCTTGCAATGCCGAAGACAATATGCGCGCCGGACTCGTCGTCATTGAAGCCTGGTTCAGGGGCTACTGAGGGAGTCCTGGATTAGGGGGTGTTCGGATAGCCGAACTATCACCGTTGGCCGGACTCCTGGACTATGAAGCTTCAAGATTGAAGACTCCGTCTCGTGTCCGGATGGGACTTTCCTTGGCGTGGAAGGCAAGCTTGGCGATACGGATATGTAGATCACCTACCATTGTAACCGACTCTGTGTAACCCTAACCCTCTTCGGTGTCTATATAAACCGGAGGGTTTTAGTCCGTAGGATGAACAACAATCATACCATAGGCTAGCTTCTAGGGTTTAGCCTCTTTGATCGCGTGGTAGATCTACTCTTGTACTACCCATATCATCAATATTAATCAAGCAGGAGTAGGGTTTTACCTCCACCGAGAGGGCCCGAACCTGGGTAAAAACATCGTGTCCCTTGTCTCCTATTACCATCCGCCTAGACGCATAGTTCGGGACCCCCTACCCGAGATCCGCCGGTTTTGACACCGACACCAAGCCCCAGCCGGGTTATAACGCCGACCGGGTCGTATCATGGGGTATATCCCCGACATTAGCCCCCAATTTAATTTGGATTTATCCATGTTAAACTGATCCTGATCATCCTTAAATCCTTGTCACTTCCTTCTTCTAGAAAATCCAGTTTAATAGGCCAGCTTCATAATCAACTTGCTGACATTGGTTTCTCATAGAAAATATATTGTGAAGAATAACTCCTTTTATTCAGCTCCCAATGCTTAAAAACAATATTGGTCCTTGAAATACTCATCTGATCTTCAGCCGGTCTAAAGACGTAGAACTTGGTGGTTTATCATTGCCAAGATTGCCGGTTTATAAATATTGATAACACCGGGTCATAATTGTAGTTAACATCCATCTTGAAAATATACCTCTTATATGCCTATCACTTGTAGCCCCCAAGTCTTAAGAAGGTAACATAGTAACAGCTTAAGATTTGCTTCAATATGAATGTCACAAATTTGAAGAAATCCAGGTTTGTTCATCTCAATCACCAGTCAGAACTGAGTATTCCATATATATAGCCCCCAAGTGTCGGGTTGTCATGCTTGCAGCAACTTGGGACTTGTAATTGCCTGATGCTCATAAAAACATCAACCACTGTAGCCCCCAAGGGTTGGGTCATTATGCAATAATGAGCAGGGACTTTGTAAATATAATCATGTAAACTTTGAACGGCAACGTGTAGCCCCAAAGGGCCGGCTCAGTAAGATAATATTGAGCTGGGACTTGATATATACTTCAACGAAAATAACATCATATGATGTAACCCCCATCATGGGGCTTGAATCCATGTCCACAAGGTTAAGAGCCTTGTACTTTACCAACTGAGCAGTGGACCCTTCAATATAATGGATAAAAAGCTTTGTACCTTGAATTGTTGACAAAAGCAATTGGTAGCCCCCAAGGGCCGGCTCATTACGATGTGATGAGTCGGGTCTTCAGTAAAGTGAGCAAACAATGACTTTGCATTAGCCTCCATGTGTCATGGTGCATGCTTGCAGCGACATGAGACTTGTGTATTTGATGTAATCTCAACTTAAATAATGTATCCCCCAAGTGCCGGGTCGTAAGCCTGCAGCAACTCGGGACTATTCCTTCAATTGTAGAATAAATCATATCCATTGATAATATGATAGCCATTGCGCTAAAGCGACTTTGAAAACCTTAATCATAATACTGGTTATTGATAACCATAATAAAAATCCAGCCATGTTGGCTATTAAAGATTTGAATAATATACCCAATGATTTATAAGCGCATGATTCCAATGGCGCAATCCAAATATATACTGGCGACTTATAGTCCAAAGCCAGGCCAGGTTAATAATCGTCGGTGATTTATAATTATGCTTTATTCAACCTGTTTGTGCATACAACAAGTTTAAAGTGTCCTGGCAGTTTATCGCCGGACGGGTCATAATGCCCAACATATTACCCGGGTTTATAAAAAAGGCTGCAAGGATAATAAAGTATGAAATATATCATACTTGTGATATTGAATCACATCGTTGGTTTACCAACTTTCTTGTAGTAAGGGTGATAACCCAAATCTGGAGTACTGATAACTCCCACCATGCTTTGCTGGTAATTCCCACCATGCCTTGTTGGTTTATAATGAAGCCATGCCGGGTTATAATAAAACCGAATGATCATCCTAGCGACTTATAGTCAAAGCCAGGCCAGGTTAACAAACACCGGATTATATTGATGACTTATAGTCAGGCCGGGTCAATAGATGCCGATTTATCATAAAACTTTATCAAAGGAGAAGAGAGTTTTACAAATAAAAGCAAATGAAAAACTTGTAGTTGAGGCTTTTCAAGGGCTGCCAGGCCCAAATTCGAGGCTTTTCATGGGCTGCCAGGCCACTGAGTTAAACCATTTTACAAAGCCTTTTAAGATGGACCTCACATTAACCAATCGTCGTTTTAACTTTGACAAGTTTAGCCTCTGTATAAGATTGACTTGTCAAACGTTCGGCGGGTCATACCAGGATGACCTAGGCAGAGTGACTTACTTGATGAAGGCAGGTTAACCCGGGGTTTTAGGTGAATACACCTGGCTTCCAAGCCTGGCTTGATAGCCTATTACAAGGGTCCTTTAAAACTCTTTGTTCTTGTGCACAAAGAGCCCCCAGGTAACATTTTGAGCTGTGCTCCGTGGTTGCCTATGTTCGAGCTATGCTTGGCAACAGACTCTCTTTGGCCCCTAATTTATTTGCCTTCAGCCGATCAAGAGGTGTAGCTATGCCACAGAGGCTGCCGTGTACGGTCTAGCGAAGGTAATAATTTGTGGTTTGTAGAGTTGACGCAAGCACTCGAAGAAGGCCGCCGACCACAGCGGCAGTACAAACCGATAGAGGCGGCGGCAACATAATGCAGGACCACGGGGGCAGTTTGTACCGGGGAAAATCAGTGCAACGATAGGGGAGCGACGCAGCAGGTTGTAGTGGAGGAGCCTCCATCTGGGCGATCTTTGATTTTCCGGGTCGTGAACCGACAATCTTTGATTTTTAATATCAGAAACATACACAAGCTGGGACCTCCATCTGGATTAACTTTTCTTTTGCTCTGAGCGATTTTAGACGCAAGTCTTGAGCCTTTTGCTAAATCGATGTTGACCACGACGGGATAACCTTCAGCCCCGGCGATTTGCGAGATTGTGGCCGAGAGAAGCTGACCAGCCTCCCAATTTTCCTTTGAACTCAAAATTGTTCCGGTACTAGATCTGACTTCTTGTCTTAAAACAATATAAATCCTTCATCGATAAACCTCCTTCCTCTGGAAAATTGTGAATTTCTCGATCCCTTTAAAGATATCCCTCCAAGAACTCAACACCACCGTGCGCGGCCCCATGGTGGGCGCCAACTGTCGTGGAATTGTCACGGCAGATGTCCTAGTGTGAGGACTTAGTCGCGAGGCCAACGCATCTATGTAGTAGCTTGAGAGGGTTGAGCGGAATCGAGAGATGAAACACAAGACAAGGGTTTAGACAGCTTCCGGCCCCAGAAAACATCATCCGGTAACAACCCTACATGCTGTTTGTGGCTAGGTCTCATTATCATCACGAGGGACTCGCCGTAAACCGGATCTCCCAGTTATCTCTGGATCTCCCAGTTATGTCTAACCCTTAAGATTATTTCCTCTCTTGGGGTGCCCTTCCCCTCCTTATATAAGTTGAAGGGGCGGGTTACATGTAGAGTCCATCTTGGATTAAGACTTAAACTATCCTGACTTCTCTTCATGGGCTTCCTAACATCTTGGGCTTTATAACATCTCGGGCTTCATAACCCCTGGCAACCCAGTTATCACTGTTTGTCGGGTTATGACTGGTGCCGGTTTATGATGGTCTGCCGGTTTATGATGGTTTGCCGGGTTATCATCTGACTTAACTCCTGCCGGGTTATCACCTGACTTAACTCCTGCCAGGTTATCATCTGACTTAAATCCTGCTGGTTTACCGTCTGTCTTAGCCATCTGTCTTAACTATCAGCTGGTTTATCACCTGCGGGTTTACCAAGCCCCAGCCGGGTTATAACTCCGGCCGGGTCATATCGCGGGGTATATCCCCGACAGTAAGGGTATTGCTGTCAATCCCGAGCAAGTTCAAGCCGTTCTTAATTGGACTCCACCTGAATCGGTCAAGCAAGTCAGGAGTTTCCTTGGCTTAGCGAGCTACTGTCGCTGCTTCATCGAGAACTTCTCCCAAATTGCTAAACTTCTAACTGAACTCCTCAAGAAAGATAAAAAGTTTGAGTGGAACCCATAGTGCGAGCATAGTTTTGAGGAACTGAAAAGACGCCTGACATCTACTCCGGTACTGGTACCACCATATTTCTCCAAGGACTTTGTTATCTATTGCGATGCCTCGCGACAAGGACTAGGTTGCATACTCATGCAAGATCTTCATGTAATTGCCTATGCTTCACGACAGTTGCATCCACATGAGGAAAATTATCCTACACATGATCTAGAGCTTGCAGCTGTAGTCCATGCACTCAAAACATGGCGACATTAGCTTCTCGGTAATTGTTGTGAAATCTTCACCGATCACCAAAGTCTGAAATATGTATTCACCCAACCGGATTTGAATCTTAAGCAAAGACGTTGGGTCGAGTTGATCTCAGATTACGACTTAGGGATAACTTACACCCCAGGAAATGCCAACGTCATGGATGATGCACTAAGTTGTAAACATTATTGTAACAATCCGATGTTACAACAAAGTCAACCACTTCTCCATGAGGAATTTTGGAAGCTTAACCTTCACATTGTTCCTCAAGGATTCCTTTATACCTTGGTGGCGAAACCTACTCTTACGGATCAAATCATAGCTGCCCAGAAGTGAGATAAAGGTATAACCCGCATCCAGGAGAACATTGCTAGAGCGGTTGCTAAATGTTTCTCTCTGGACGACCGAGGTGTTGTCTTCTTTGAGAACCGCCTAGTGGTTCCAAAGAACCAGTATCTACGACAGTTGATCCTTAAGGAGGCTCATGAATCTTCTCTCACCATTCATCCCAGTAGTACCAAGATGTATCAGGACCTATGCCAGAGGTTCTGGTGGACTAGGATGAAGAGAGAAATTGCACAATATATTGCTAACCACGACGTCTGTCGACGTCTTAAAGCAGAGCATCAACGACCTACTGGCACCCTTCAACCTTTACCTATTCCTGGCAATATATTGAGACTATGCTCGGCCAGTCTCCGTGGGATACCTGGCATATCTGAAGGGTGTCAGGCAAAAATGTCCCATTTCTCACGAAGCAATGCGCGTAATGCAGCGTCCACTGTCAGATCAGCTGTGGCCAAATGGAAGCTGTTTTCTTGGGGTCCGTCCGGTGGACTTGAAATTTGACTATTTCGTCTGCGGGCTTGAAGGAAGTAGATTTGGGTCTCTTATCGAGGATTACATCGTCCCTATCTACTGTAGATCGTAGAGCGGTCAACTCCTTGGCCGTGAGGGCCTCGGATAATGCCTGAAGGGCCAGAGACGTGGTTTTATTTTCGGCGTCAAGTGCTATGTCCGGATCCCTGGTGATAGTGATAATTTCATTGGGCCCGGGCATTTTGAGTTTCATATACCCGTAATGGGGTACAGCTTGGAAGCGCGTGAATGTGTCTTGCCCCAACAAAGGATGATACCCGCTGTTGCCACATGGAAGAGTAACTCTTCGCACTTGTTGTAACACCCTCGATGCGGCTATATCTCCCACGTGTCGAAGCACGACTTAGAGGCATAACCGCATTGAAAGCAATGTCGCAAGTGAGGTAATCTTCACACAACCCATGCAATACATAAGGGAAGAGATACATAGTTGGCTTACAATCGCCACTTCACACAATTACATGAATAAAGCATTACATCATCCAGATACAATCAAGGTCCGACTACGGAACCAAAATAAAAGAAGAACCCCAAATGCGATAAAGGTCCCCAATCGACCCCAACTGGGCTCCACTCTCGATCAACTAGAACGAAACAACACAAAGGGCAAGATCTTCATCGAGCTCCTCCTTGAGCTTGGTTGCGTCACCGCTTTCGTAACATAGGCACCGCAAACTGGTTTTGAAGTATCTGTGAGCCACGGGACTCAGAATCTCGCACCCTCGCGATCGAGACTATTTAAGCTTATGGGTAAGGTAAAGGCATGTGGTGGAGCTGCAGACAGCGACTAGCATATATGGTGGCTAACATACGCAAATGAGAGCGAGAAGAGAAGGCAAAGCACGGTCGATAAAAGTATGATCAAGAAGTGATCCTATAGCAACCTACTTACGCCAAACATAACCCGAAACCGTGTTCACTTCACGGACTCCGCCGAGAAGAGACCATCACGGCTACACACGCGATTGATGCGTTTTAATTCGGATCTGGTGTCAAGTTGTCTACAACCGACATTAACAAATTCCCATCTGCCACATAACCGCGGCACGGCTCTCGAAAGTTTATACCCTGCAGGGTGTCCCAACTTAGCCCATGACAAGCTCTCGCGATCAACGAAGAATAGACCTTCTCCAGAAGACCCGATCAGTCTCGGAATCCCGGTTTACAAGACATTTCGACAATGGTAAAACAAGACCAGCAAAGCCGCCCGGATGTGCCGACAAATCCCGATAGGAGCTGCACATATCTCGTTCTCAGGGCACGCCGGATGAGCCAGACGTCGGGTTGGCATAGGCCCTGATTGCCCAGCGGGCGCCGGACATCGCTCGGTTTTGCCAGCAATCGAAGGAGAACTGGCCCGTGGGTTTAAAATAAAGATGACCCTTGAGTCTGCAGAACCCAAGGGAAAAAAGGCTTAGGTAGGCAAATGGTAAAACCAAGGTTGGGCCTTGCTGGAGGAGTTTTATTCAAAGCGAACTGTCAAGGGGGTCCCATAAATCACCCGACCGCGTGAGGAACGCAAAATCCGGGAACATAACACCAGTATGACGGAAACTAGGGCGGCAAGAGTGGAACAAAACACCAGGCATAAGGCCGAGCCTTCCACCCTTTACCAAGTATATAGATGCATTAATAAAATAAGATATATTGTGATATCCCAACAAGTAAACATGTTCCAACAAGGAACAACATCTCCATGTTCCAACAAGGAACAAACTTCATCTTCACCTACAACTAACAACGCTATAAGAGGGGCTGAGCAAAGCGGTAACATAGCCAAACAACGGTTTGCTAGGAAAGGATGGTTAGAGACTTGACATGGCAACATGGGAGGCATGATATAGCAAGTGGTAGGCATCGTAGCATAGGCATAGCAAAAGAGCGAGCATCTAGCAAGCAAAGATAGAAGTGATTTCGAGGGTATGGTCATCTTGCCTGAAATCCCGCTAGGAAGAAGAACGAGTCCATGAAGAAGACAAACGGACGAAGTCGAACGGATCCTCACAACTTCGGAACAAAACCGAAGCTAACGAGAGAAGCAAACCGGAAAGTAGCAAACAATATGGTAAACACACAAGCATAAACATGTCATGATGCACAAACAAGTATGATGCATGTCCGGTTTAATGAGGCATGGCATGGCAAAGTGCAACGAACAATACTACAAATTAAGTGGAGCTCAATATGCAACGAGTTGCATATTGACGGAACGCCACATCAATTATTTAGTTCTCTCTCGTTAAGGCTAACCAACAATATTAAATGTTGTTAAGCATGGCAAAAGGTGAAGCATAATTAAACTAACAATTTAGGCAAGTTTAAATGAGGCCGGAACAACAAACTACAATTCCGGAAAATCCCCATATGTCATTTAGCAATTAAAGCAAACAACAATTTTAAACATTTTAATTATTGTTATCATGATGCGGATGACATATGCAAGTCTTATGCAATTTTATGAAAATGTTGACATGAGCATGTTATGAAGCATTTGGTCACCATGGCGGAACAAAACGGGTGCCACGACAACGAATCCGAAAATGATGCCACGGCAACATATCGGTACCAGTAGCTCACGAAGATACCGGTGCAAAAGGAAGTGAGCGTGAGCGAGTCATGCAAGATGGTGGGGTGCTCCCGGTTACCGGGTTCCCACGGGTCGACGGCATGGCAAACGAGGAGGAACGTGCATGAAACAAACAGGCACGATGCAAACACGGGCATCTCATACAACATGCATTCGTTCACGGCGGTCGCCTCGGGGTTATACCTTTGAAGCGTGCATACGGGGCAGAACACGTTCGTCGAAGGAAGTAGTGGTACACGGATTGTAGTGGAAGTAGTGGTTCACGGGTCGTCGTGGGAAGTAGTTGTTCATGTGGCGACGGTAGTGGAAGCAGTTGTTCTCGCGAGGGTAGTGGAAGTAGTTGTACACGTTCGTTTCGGAGAGGTACTTGACGAATCCAACGTCTTCGGGGCGACGGTAGTGGTACACATTATCTTGTGGAACTGCACGGTTCGTTGTGTAGTCGTACACGCGGTCTTTGGCGAAGATGGTCGTACACGCATGTAGATGAACTTGATGGGTCATCAACTTCCTGCTACTGGGCATCATCTCGGCCTTGACAGAGATGGAATGAAATGCAACGGTTGTGGTACGTGGCGAAAATCTCGAAGATGTCCTTGGCGTTCCTGGTTGGGTGGTTGTGGAGTCGGGGTCAAGGACCTTCTGGTGGAGCAGTGATGCCGCCTGGCGCATGGTAGCAAGCAGATGGGGCGGTTGTGGTAGAAGATGCAGAGGCACGCGAGCGATGACGATGCTGAGCAGGAACTTGGGCGAACTGCCTTGGCCGAAACAGAAGGTGGAGGTCGGCTTGTAGCAGAGGGACGGCAGGAGCAGAGGACCGACGTGGTCAGGTGAGCGACGGGGCACAGCAGCGATGCGGCAAGGAGCTCCAGCTCCTGTCTATGACGGGCAGAGGAGCTCCAGCAGGGACCGAGGCGCGGCAGGGAAGGACCCTGGCGAGGCACCGCCAGATCCGGTGGTGGCGAAAGGGCGCGACGACGATGGGGCCCCTGGTCGCCGTAGAGGAAGCAGAGGATGGCACGGGTCCGGCAACGACAGAGAACGACAGGATGTGGCGAGGCTGCGCTGGCACTTGGCGAAGCCGTGGCCATGGACGATGATGAGGTGGGTTGAGGGCGGCGGCGCTCCTGGTCGTAGCGACCGGACTCCGGCGACGAGGAGGAGGCAGAGGGGAACGAGACGAGGGCACGGCGCTGCTCTCTCTCTCTCTCTCTGTGACGACGCATCGAGGGAGGAGGGGATCGAGCAGGGCTCTCCCTGGCGATGTGCGTAAGTGGCGGCGGTCAGGAGGGAGATGGGGATCGAGAGGAGAGATGAGGGTCGGGCTAGCTAGGGTTATCGAGCTGGTGGGGGCGGCTGGGCCTCCAGGGGCAAATGGGCTGGCCTGGATTGTGGGCTGATGGGCAACCAGAGAAAAGAAGTGAAAAAAAGGAGAGTTGTTTGGACCGAAAAAAAAAACAAAATGTTTGAATTTATTTGAAGGATCAAATAAATTCCAGTCGAGCTCAAGCTTTGGAATGTGGCTACTTGACATAATTTCGAAGCGCCACCGCTTGGTTTGGAATAAAAGGAGAAGGGCCAAGGATTAGAATAGTTGGAAAGGAGAGAGATTAAAATGCAAGTTTGTTTTTAGTGATTCCACATTAATGGAATATTTTATAATAGCTCCATAATATTGGGAGGATATGTTGTAAAGAGAAATCACCATGTGAATCCCTCGATTTAAATAGATCAACTATCTATGCAATTTATTTAGCTAAGTTTTAAAAAGGGTTGCATGATGACATGATGCAATGCAAATGATGCAATGATGAATGCATCAAACAAATAAATCACACGACAAATCTCGGAAAACAAGGAAGGCATCTGGAGCGTCGGTCTCGGGGCGTTACAACACTCCACCACTACAAGAGGATCTCGTCCCGAGATCTAGGATGGCACCGGAGAGAAACGGAAGAGGAAGAGAAGAGGTAAAACTAAGTTGCTTCTTCGACAAAAGAGTGAAACCAAAGAACCTTGAGAGGTTGAAAATTTGAAAGAAAGAACACAACGGAGTTGAATACAATTGAGAGCACTGCGGTAGAAAATAGAAACAAGGAACACCATTTGAACCTTGGAGGTTGCAAAGCTATGAATGACGAGTACAATGGACAAGAAGGGATTGAACCACTCTGGTTGAAACGAGATAAACAAGGAACAAGGAAGAACAAATTTGGACAACACTCCGGTTGAAAAGAGATGCAAGACTTCATAAGATGAAAAGAACTTGAAAGAGGACACGACACTCCGGTTAAATTGATAAGCACGAAAAGAACACGATCTTGACAAAACGAGGTGATGGGTGAAGAGCACAACATCACAATGCCTCCGGAACGAAAGAATAGAAGCTAGACCGTTGGGATAAAGGGACGGAGAAGAAAATGACAACTTCTACCACAATTGAATTTGGAAGGCATCCTTGCAAGAAGGTTAGAATAGAGTTGTTGGAAGACCAACAACAAAAGAATAAGCTTGTAGTGGGCTTATGGAAACATCTCAACATTATGAGGTGACAACCGGCCACTAACGGAAACAATTGCTTGCTTGAGATTAACGAAGAGATGAAAACTTGTTCCATCAAGATGGAAAAGAGATAACTTGGGTCATTAATAAGCACCAAAATAGCAACATTCCTTAGGGAAGGCTTTAGGTGAAATCTATACCAAGATAACTCCAATTAAGAGATTGACGGTTGAAAAGATCTCTTGAACAAGAGAAAATGATGGATTTAAATATGTCACTCTTGAAAACTTGTGATTCATGAAACGCGAAGGGAAATTATCAAGAATGACCTAACACCACCTCAGAAGATAAGGTAGAAAGAATTGCACTTTGGAATGCAAGATGAAGAATGCTTGAACTCCTCAAAACAAGACATGTGTTGAACACCATGTTTAATTTTTGAGTATAGCTTGGCTGATCATAACTTTGAGAGAAATCTTGAAGAACAATTGAAGAATGAAAGGAATCCTTGACGACCCACCATGTAGAGCCTCCATGAAGAACTCCGATAAAAGAAAAGATGAAGCATCTCGAACCGAGAAATGTGACATGATGAACAACTCGGGAAAGAGGAAACTAGATTACTTGGATGAAACAATGATAAGAATTACGTTATGCCTATCCTTCACCAATTTAAATTGATGACAAGCAACGGATTTGGCATACTACTTATTCCCATGGAAAAAGGATTAAGAGAGATATAGCGTAAACTTGAGAAGGTCTTCATGAACTACCGGTAGGATTGAAAAGAACGAATGAATTAATTGATACGATAACAACAGAAGAGGAATGTTGAAAGAACCATCGTAAGAATTGAAAATGAAAGTAGCAAAGGCACAATTCACCGGGAAGAATTGAAAAATGAATGAAGATACTTGAGGGGATTTAGATACATGAGAACGAAGAGACCATGAATTGATTAGAGGGTATTTTAATGATGCACCGGAAGAATTTGAGAACGAGAGCTGAAAGCTGAGAATGAATAATTCTGAGATGATTTGCTCCGAATAATGAAACTGAAAAGACTCCTAAAATGCTCCGGATGGGTGAAAAAGATTCTCACAATCGAAAACAATTATGAGAGGATGGCAACAAGCTAGCACCATGAATCTTGAAGAGAATAGAGCAAGATTAAAGAGAAACTCTTCTTCGGTCTTCAAATGATGAGAATGACAACGAGAAACACCACCAAGAATTATTGAGGCACACCGGAAGAATCAAAAGCGAAGAGGTTGAGCCAACTATGAAAAGAATTTGAAAGATCTTGGAGAAAAGCATTTGACTGATGATAACTCATTCTTACGTCAAACTTGGAGAAGAATTTAGGATAGCTCGGGAAAATAGAAGAGTCGTAAGATCACTCGAAAAGACACGTGGGTTAGGGACCACTCAAAAGAACACCGTTGAAAAGGTTTAAAAGAGATGTTGCACTGGTTGAATTAAATGACTTGAATGAGATACCAATCTCGAAAGAGCTTGAATGAATGCAGAGTGGAAACACGAATCTTCGAGATATCTTGAGCACTCCGGAATAACAAATAGCGAGAAGTAGAATGATAATGAGGTGCACCGGTATGAGAAGACATTGAAATGAGGAAAAAGGTATGATCAACAAAACTTGACTTGAATCCACTGGAGAAGAGAAAGGAATGAGGAATGACGAACTAGTAGAACATCTTCTTGAGAACCACCGGGTAAGAACATTGACGGAAAAGAATGGAGAAACTTCACAAAAATAAAAGGATACTTGGTAAAGAAATCTTAGTCCTTGAGGAAAAAGGGTGGGTGGGCGGGAAAAAACAAAGGCAACTTGGAGACGGATGAAACAAACACCATTGAGAAGAAATGATAATTGGTCTTGCTGATGTTGAAGTGACGGATCCACTTGAAGAGAAACACACCGGTTGAAAAGGATTGACATGACAATCTCGATTGTCGAGAAGGATTGGTATTCACATCGGAGTATGAGAACACCATTTCGGAAAGGTATGTGTCGGTGTACTAAGGTAGGGGTACCTCAGTACCCCAACTTGTGCACGGGCAGCCCCAGCTCCCCGCAACCAGATCCATCAAATGCTTGCCGGAGATCATCTCCGCTCCACACCAAGCCGTTCAAGAACAAAGTATATAAGATAGAAACTCAAGACCCGGCAAGAGGAGCTTGCCGGAAGGCCATTCCAGTGCTCAAGGCTCGTTACTCCTACAGATCCCCGCGAGAGGAGCTCGTCGGGAGGACCAAAGATCACATCACAAGTCACGCCTCGGCGCCTTGCTTGCCCGAGGACCCGGGGCGGCAAGTCACAGAGCCCGACAAGCCCCGGTCCGGCAAGATCAAGGCCTGGCAAGGTGCTTGCCGGGAGAGCTATGCTACGTGCCCGCACCCCAGCTCATTCGCCCACGCGTCGCCTCCAAATTCTCCAGAGACGCGTGGCGGGTGGTCAGACCGCATGAAGAATGCGGTGGCACTCCACGGTGGTGGCTTCGCCGCCGTGGCGAAAGAAGACGCAATGGCGGAGCTTTTGGGCGACGGCGACGCATTTAATGCCCTTGTCCCCTCTGTCAAAAGTAGGTAGAAAGCACCGAGCTGCACCGTTCCGCACTATTCCAACTACCACCTCTTTTACGCTTTTACCCTCTACCTCACGCTGACACCGTCGGTGACCCTTGCCCTATAAAAGGAGGCCCATGCACAACGTGAGGGGTTCCAACCGGTCGCTATTCTCGCGAGGAGGTTCGGCGAATAGCTACCCTCTCGAGGGTTTCAGACACCACTCCACCGTTTTGCTCGCATTCTCGAGCAAGATCAAATACAACACAATGCAGCAGTAGGGTTTTACGCGACGATCGCGCCCGGCTGGGTAAAATCCCAGCGCGTCGCCTCGATCTGCTCTCCGCGCAGCCTCCGCCCCGTGCCGAACACACGAAGGGGCCCCGGCCCCATAGGTGCCGCGCCACCCATCCGGCCGCGACATCTCTGGCGCGCCAGGTAGGGGGCGTCGAGGTTGTGCGAACCTGATCCGGCGTTCGCGCGCCAGCACTCTTCATCAACCTCTCCAGCTTCATCAGCAGCTTCATCGACAACTGCATCATGGCCCCGAAGACGAGAGCTTCGAGGGTCGCAGACCCATCTCCGTCTTCCCCGCCGCCACCGGAGCCGACGGCAGGCGGAGGAGACGCCGGTGGAAGGGTGGACACCGGCGAGGGTGCTCGCGGTGCCACCAGATCCAAGGACGGGGCGGAGGACCACGCCTCGGCCTCCGTAGACCCACGTCCATCTCAGCGCACCACAACCCAGCGGCGCCGTGCCACAGAAGATGGTGCCCGCATGCTGGGGCTAGAACATGCCGGGGGCTCGCGGGATGCTCCGGACCGCTGTCCGAGCATGAGCAAAGCGAAAGCGCCGGGACAAGACCCTGCTCCTCTTATCGCTACTAAGAGTCCGAGCACGACCCGTTCCTCGCGCCGCTCGCTCCCGCTCCCCCTACGCTCCGGCAAGCGTGTCTCCCTGGAGCGCTACGCAGTCGCTGAGGACGCGCCATCGAGCTCTAAGTCCGGCGAGGACGGCTCTGGTGCTTACTCCGACGAGCGCAGCTCCTCGGGACGCTCTAAGCCCGGCGAAGACAACTTTGGTGTTCGTTCCGGCAAATGCACCTCCCCGGAGTGCTGCGCCGCCGTCAGGAACGCACCATTGGGCACCTCCAGCGGGTGCGAAGAAACAAGAAAAAGAAAAGCTAAGTCGCTCGCACTTTCGTGCAGAGCACTCCTTAATCTCATACTTTTATTCGTTATATCCCTCTCGCATTTGTCGTTTGTGCCCGAAACCTGCACGCTGAGGAGCCTGCTTGTGGATAGCCGCACCCTTACTTCGCTTCGAACACACTCAACGAGTAAAAGAGCGAAGGCGACCAGCCGCACCCTCGCTTCGTTCGAGTCCGCTCAGCAAGTTAAGCGGCGTCGCGAACTAGACACGGCAAGGTTGCTTGCGGAAGCGACGCCACCAGCGGGCTGCTGATGTCCCACTCAGCAAGCGCGTTAAGCGCCGGCAAGTTCCCTCGAAGCGTAAGGCGAAAGCGCACAAAGGATGCTGGGTAGAGGGTGTAACGTTGCAAGCCTTGCCGTGAGATGCCCTTGGTATGGGAGGCTTGGGCGCAAGAGGAGCCAAGTCGTGGCCCGATTCGTGCATTTGTTTTGTTTCCGAGTCCGCTCAACAAACACAAGTGTGCTGCAGCACCCTTATCTTGCTTCCGAGCCACGCTCAGCAAGTTAAGCGTCGTAACTGGCCCGACAAGGTTGCTTGCCGGAGGCGACGCCACCAGCGGGCTGTCCCGCGGTCACTAAGCGTGTCCCCGGCAAGCTCCCCAAGAGCGAGAGTACAAACATACTGAAGGACAAAGCCCGACATCGCCTTGCTTAGCCAAGATTTATATACACATACATGTGCATTGAGCAATCGCATATCTACCTCAGCTATTTTCATGGCTAAAATTGCAGCAACAAGGAGAACCAAAGACCACACCAGCGCCTAAGATCCGGCAAGCCCGGTCGCGGGCTGCGATTATAAGGCTCTCCTCGGCAAGCCAGCCCACTGGGCATGCGAACGCCAAGATTCGCTCTCCGCAAGCTAGAGTTGCTGGGGCTGCTATTTCGTATAAGTTTTCATCCCTCGTCATGCATCCTCTCATGGATGGGGAGATGCGGATCTGCGTCTTTGAACGATCGTGTCTTGTAAAACCCGTGACGTGGAGGAACCGAGTCGTGGCCTGATTGCGTGCTTGGTTTGTTTCGAGTCCGCCAACAAACCCAAGTGTGCGCTGCACCTCTACCTTGCTTCCGAGCCTGCTCGGCAAGATAGACGTCATAATCGCCCGACAAGGTTGCTTGCCGGAGTGACACCACCAGCGGGCTGTCCCATGATCGCTAAGCGTGTTCGCCCGGCAAGCTCCCGATAGCGTAAGCACATACAAGGCACGCATCAAGTAAAAGACTCAGTCCGCAAGCTTTCCCTCTTTTCATTAAAAACATCCAATTTAGTACAAGTCCATGGAGGATGAAAAACATGATAGAGAGGATTACAAGTTCTTAACATACAGCTAATGCCCGAGGGCTTACAAACTAAAAAGATAAGGTGCCGTGATCCTCTCTGTTTCTCTGCTCAGGGAGTTCAGGAGGTAGGTCAGGAGCCCCGGCAAGACAGGCTTGCGGGAGAGAAGACCCGGCAAGAAGAGCTTGTCGGGAAGAGCGACAGTGAAGCGACCCGCTCTGCGCCACGATCACGGGTGGATGCCTTAAAGGCTGCATCGCCGCCCACCTCCCACGACACCGCAATCAACGCGTGCCGTTGGGAGGGGAGACGACAACAGATGCAGCGGTGGATTCGACGCTACCGTGGGCTTCAAGCCCTGCAGATTGTCTTGGGCCTGGCCCAACAGCGCTTCGGCACCGTGTATGGCCCAGCCCGGGGCTCTGTCGGTGTACTAAGGTAGGGGTACCTCAAGACCCCAACTTGTGCACGGGCAGCCCCAGCTCCCGCAACCAGATCCATCAAATGCTTGCGGAGATCATCTCCGCTCCACACCAAGCCGCTCAAGAACAAAGTATATAAGATAGAAACTCAAGACCCGGCAAGAGGAGCTTGCCGGAAGGCCATTCCGTGCTCAAGGCTACGTTACTCCTACAGATCCCGGCGAGAGGAGCTCGCCGGGAGGACCGAAGATCACATCACGAAGTCACGCCTCGGCGCCCCACGCTGCCCGGCGAGGACCCGGGGCGGCAAGTCACAGAGCCCGACAAGCCCCGGTCCGGCAAGATCAAGGCCCGAGCAAGGTGCTTGCCGGGAGAGCTATGCTCGTGCCCGCACCCAGCTCATTCGCCCACGCCGCCTCCACCCTTCTCCGAGACGCGTGGCGGGTGGTCAGATTGCATGAAGAATGCGGTGGCACTCCACGGTGGTGGCTTCGCCGCCGTGGCGAAAAGAAGACGAATGGCGGAGCTTTTGGGCGACGGCGACGGGCATTTAATGCCCTTGTCCCCTCTGTCAAAAGTAGGTAGAAAGCATCAGAGTCGCACCGTTCCCGCACTATTCCAACTACCACCTCTTTTACGCTTTTACCCCTCTACCTCACGCTGACACTGTCGGTGACCCTTGCCCTATAAAAGGAGGCCCATGCACAACGAGGGGGTTCCAACCGTCGCTATTCTCGCGAGGAGGTTCGGCGAATAGCTACCCTCTCGAGGGTTTCGACACCACTCCACCGCTTTGCTCGCATTCTCGAGCAAGATCAAATACAACACAATGCAGCAGTAGGGTTTCTGCGACGATCGCGCCCGGCTGGGTAAAATCCCGCGTCGTCGCCTCGATCTGCTCTCCGCGCAGCCTCCGCCCCGTGCCGAACACACGAAGGGGCCCCGGCCCCATAGGTGCCGCGCCACCCATCCGGCCGCGACAGTATGGAATCAACACTTGATATTGAAGCAACTCAAATACCACAACTCAAAACAAAAACAAAGGACTGGCTTGCAGAATAAGCCGGAACAAACATATGATAGAGATTTTGTCCGAAGTTTTCGTGGTGGGGCCTACACGGGCTCGATCCTACAGCACCATCATGTACAAGGAAGTGCACATGACATACGAAGCGTCCCCGAGTCGGCATAGCCAAGCCCTCTTTAAGACACAACGAGACCACTGTAAAACCAACCGTGAATAGGCGGACCACTAGACGTCAAGCCCAATTTCATATCATACATCCGTCGAAAAGATATCCTAAGAGCTACTTGAATTCCCACCTATGAAACTCCCGAAATTTTCGGTTATGCAATCAGGTGTTGGGGATACAAGGAAGCATAATATCTCACCCAAAACTAGCAAATCCTACATCCAAATGTATCCATCCTTCAACACATAACCAAGAAACCATCGGAAATCGTCTACCTCGACCTTCGAAAAGCATCCGTTATACAAGTTATGGCGATATCTCGAACTCCCGCCCAAGATCGGGTGGCGCCGAGGTTATCTAACCAACGAACTGCATAAAAGAGATTTTCGATGTCGGCGCACTAAACTCGTGTATTCCGAATGCAACGATAAAATTATGGCGACAACACCTCGAGCTCAACTCCCCGGGACACTTCCACTAAACCCCTGACAGGAGGCGCCAAGACAATGTTCTCATCATAAAACCATCGGAACGATTCCAAGATACTGTGGGGACCCCGACTCATAAGTCGTGATCACCGAATGCACGTGTACAGTGATCCCAGAGATCAATGCTCACTGAACACACAGAAGCTGAATAACAAGAGTCTCACATCCATACATACCGTATTACACAAGTAGGACCATTATGGTCGAGTCTTGAGTATAACATCGCAGCGAAATCTTAAATCGATAACTTGGACCCATGCCATCTGCCTTAACCCTACAGGCATTCTGACTGGGAAGCGTCCTAGCTCGCATGTTCGTCGCGAAGTGTTCTTCATCACATCCTATTCTTCCATGCCCGGTCAATTAAATAACCAGTGGCAAGCCAATGAGTACTTTGAATGTACTACTTAAGCAACCCATGTTTTGGTTCAAGATGTAACAATGCATGATATAGGTAAATTTTTACAGAAAGCTAGTTTTGAGTGCAATGACATGTTCAACAACTTGTAAGACATGCATCAAGAGAATTCAAGTAACCATGAGGACAAGTTACAGCTATCAACATAAATAGAGTGGGCACCAACCCAGCATAAATAGAGTGGGCACCAACCCATCTCAAACATGTCAAGTCCTTTGACTTGACCCAAGTAATTTTATCTCACACACACACACGGTTGAAAACTCTGGATGTAGTTTAAGCAGCACCGCCTAACTGTCCTTGACCGTGGACACGGCTATTCGAATAGTTTTACACTCTGCAGAGGTTGCACACTGTACCCACAAGATCCGGGGAACTTCCGTGTCATTCACGACCCGCGGTACCTCAAGTACCCGGGGTAAGCACCCGATCACTACCTTTCCCTATACGACACTAACATGGAGTCCACTCGATTGGTAGTAACCCCCGTGCCTAACATTTCACATCATAAGATTGTGGAGCATCGCTCCGATATTCATCACATACCGTACGGGTACCAACGTGTGTCCGGTGCCCCATAAAATGTTCTTGGTCGCCCTACAGCACGACCCGTCCCCGAGAGAGAGCACCAACTCTCCCCCGTCACTAGTAATGCGTGCTCCAAGCTAGTATCGGTCTAGGTAATCAATAATGCCCTTTCCCATATAAGGGTAGAGTGGTTACGCATGTAAGGTTGGGACAATGACAAATCTTAAATCTAATCCATTTTAAAAACAACACACACTTGCCTCGGTACACAACTTCGTCATCAAGTGGTTACCCATTTCATCATCTCCCTCGGGCATAAGTGGCACCCGACGGGTTTTCAAAAAGTCTTTTGAAAATACTTTGCCTCCTACACCATGCATATACCCGCCCTTTTGCTTAGCACTACCTTAGCATCCTATCTACTCCCACCGGCATAACCCTCATAAGAAGGTAGGGTCATGCACAATGCAAGTATCAACGAGAAAGTACGGTGGCAAACCATCAAGTGGTTACCACCTCATCATGATTCCGATGAAACAATAATAAAGAGCTATATGACATGCATAAAAAGGTTTCATAGACATGGTCAAAGGGCTGCTTGCCTGGCTCAACAAAGTCTTCGGGGTCTTCAAAGTCTTCTGGTCCAACTCCAAGTACTCCGTCTACTTCGTCAACTAACGTCGGAAACAATCATAATAAGCAACACAACAAGGCAAAAATAAAAGTGCTCTAAAAATGTGAGTTGGACTTTTCTAGGATACCTCTGGTCATATGAGGAGTGACCAAAGTGGTTTCATTGGGATTTGATGAATGGACATCTCTGAACATTTCAATATGATGGAATCAAGGAATTTGTGGATTTGCAAGAAGTGTACAGAAATATATTTTTGAAAAATGAGCAAAGGCACCCATTTAACAAAGGATGATTTTAGAAGAATCTAGGAATTGGTTTCACTGGATTTGGAGTTGAGATGATTTTCCTATGAATTTGCAAAGTTGGCTATATATAAAGAAATAGACCATTATTTGAGGTGATACAGAAAGTATTAGTAAAAATGTTCAAAACCCAAGTTTTGAGCTTATAGACATCTAGGATTTTGAATCATGGAATTTGGATCAAAAATGGGCTCTCTGTGATTTCCTAAAGTTTATCATAGAAATGGAAAAATAGGATTTGCTAATTATTTGTGAAAGAAATATTTATGTTAAAATGTGCAAATTGCACCATGTGATAGATCAGGAATTTATGAACTTATAGAAATTAGAATCATCAAATTTGGACTTAGAATAATTAATCTATGGATTTTACAAGTTATCTGGGAAAAGAAAATAAGAAAAGGGCTATACCCTTATTCTCCGAAGTGGGCGAGAGATACGCATTAATGCCCAGCTGCGCAGTGGCGGGTGACGTCGGCGGGTTCACGGAGGGCGCTAACGCTGGGGAAGCGGACCCGGCCGGCCGCTTCCACTTAAACGGGCGGGGCCCAGCCGCTGGTCGCCGACACGCTGGCCCCCACGCCACCGGCGGGCGGTCGTCCTCTACCTCCCGCCGAGACAGAAAGCGGGGAGGCGAGCGCGCGCGACGCTGTCGGCGATAGCCGGCGCCCGGCCATCTCCATGGCGCTCGCCTATGGGCGAGCTCAGCGCGGAGCGGCGCATCCGCTGGTGCAGGTCACGGCCGCCGGAGGGGGCCGAGGTAACCGCAACCTTGACGGTGGCGGGGGAGGTCGTCGGCCATCCGTGGCTCTCGGCGTTCGAGCATCCTCGCTACGGTTCGAGGAGGTGGGGAGGTTGGCCGGACCACGAGGAGTCTTTGTGTGGAGAAAAGGGAGGGAGGTGAGCTCGGCGTTGCTCGAATTTGAGCGAGCCTAAGCGGCGGCCGTGCGGTAGTAGGAGGAGAAGGGAGGCACGAGAGGAGGAGCTGGCTGCTCGAGGAGGTCTCTGGGGGGAAGATAGAGCGAATGGCGCCCAGAGGAGGGGCTCGGGATGGTTGTTTAAGGCGGGGTGACGGTGCACCGTGGACGGCGTCCATGGCCACGGCCTAGGCGATGCCGGAGGCCGAATTGGCACACTTGGCCTTGTTCGGGGTGTTCGTGGGCGTGGACTAGGTCAAGTGGGAAGGGAAGAAGGAGTGGGGAGAGCTCCTGCGGGTCCCGAGCGCGTGCACGCACAGGCGGAGCTGGGCGGTGCTCGGGCACGCGTGAGCACGGGCAGGAGGGAGAGAGGGAGGAGGGGGCCGACCAGCTACCGTGTTTAGGACGTCGAGGCACCTCGACTGGCGCGAGGGGGAGTCTCAAGGTGGCCGGAAGCGCTTGGTCGCGGGCGGCTATAGTGCCAGAGCGCACTGTAGCGCGTTCCAGAGCGCGTCCATGGCATGCCATGGCATTTTAATAGTGCCATGGGCATGTCTTATAGTGTCTGGGGGTTTTGGGGGAGAGTAAACAAGGTAGGAGTGGCATTGGATGCCCTAGAGAGCCAGTAGATGAGAGGGGAGGTGGAGAGAGAGGTGAACAGTGGCTGTCCAGAGGGGGAAAATGGGGTTTTACCCCTCCAATAATTGAGCTATCGATTTGTCATTGCTACTGGAGGTAGAAGAGGTCTAGGAGAGGCTGTGGTAAAAAGTTGAGCTTAAGGAGATTAGTGGAAGATGTCAAAATGGTGTTTTTGGAAAAGTGTCAGAAGGTGTTTGATAATGGTTTGGGCAAGAAAATTAATTCCACTTGCCATGAGAATTAACAGGATGGAATGGAACATGGAAGCAGGGTGTTCCACCAAGTTTGAGCTCATTTGGGCAAAGTAGCCAATGCAACTTTTGTAAACCCTAAAAATCCACAGAAAGGGGTTTTTCAAGATTTAGTCATGCAAATCTATTCTCCTTGATGCACCACTTGGTGTAGTATCATCATTTGAGGATTTGACCATGTACACAAAAATTAAGATCAAAAGGACACACTTGGCAATGTAGAGTTGTCCAAATTTGGTTCTGGACAGGAAGGGTTTTCGGGCACTTTGATCAAGTTAACTTGTTCTCCAACTTGTGCCATTTGGTCTAGATTAATTATTAGACCATTTGAGCATGTTCACAAGGTTTGAGAGCATTTGGACATGTTTGGCAATGTAAAGTTGCTCAAACTTCAAAATGGACAGAAATGGTTTTGAGGGGATTTCATGGAGTTTTACTATTCTCCATGACATGATACTTGTCAAGATCATCAAACATGTCATATGTGACATGCTAGAATTTTCTTGGAATTTTTGGGGAATATTTCCTTTGTAAATATTTCAAAAGCTTGAAATATCCAGAAAGGGTTTTTGAGGGATTTGACCAATACTTTGAACATGACCATGTGTTGAAACTCTTATATATGGACAATATGTGTCCACTGAGTTTCCCTGATTTTTGACAAATATTTTTAAAACAAAAAAAATAATTTTTCCCTATTAAAGACCATTTCTAGCCTTAAGAAAAAGCTTTTAAATAAAATAGGAAAATAACCATTAAAATTATATTTTTGTGGTTTCTGGGCATCCTATATCTAATAGGAGTCAAATTTATTTTTATAAAGATTTTTACTGCCCTTAATTAAGTACTTGCAGTGCAAACCTCAATTCAGGGGTTTTTGAAAAACTAATTTTAGAAAATACTTTTTGGCCAAATTAATTTTGTAAGAAAATACTATATTGCTCTATACACATGGCATGATCATTGGGCAGAAGTTTGGGGCAAGGAAATGAAGTATAGGAGTTGGAGGATTTATTTGATTTTTAGAGCACTTGCAAACAGCAGACAACCATTCAATCAAAGCAAAGACAAAACACTCAAAAGTTTTTGTCAAACCACATTTTAGCATGATTTATTGACTTAAGTGTTGTGCCATGAAAATCAGGGTGTGACAGACCTACCCCCTTACAAGAATCTCGTCCCCGAGATTCCCAAACTAGGCGCGGAAAGGGATACAGAAACTTGGATCTGGGGTAGTCTTCAAGTCCTCATGTTGTTTCTGCTTCCGTGTAGTGCTCCATTGAGCTTAAAGTACTTGATGGTGTGGCTTCGTGTATGACGCTCTTCTTGATCCAGGTTACTAATGGGTAGCTCGCGGTAGGTTAGATTGGGCTAGGGGTCGATGGCTCGATGGTCAATGCCCTCGTAGAGATCGGGCAAGTTAGGAAGTTGGAAACATTTCCGGGTTGTGATGCATGGAAAACATTGTGCACAATGGGTAACTCAGGTGGTAACTCTAGCTGGTAGCCGTCTACTCTTCGTCTTGAAGTGATCTCGGAGGGGGCCGATAAATCTTGGTGTGGGTATCCTTGTCATGGAAATCCTTGGATTCTTAGAGAGAAGTGGTTTGTAGATACGCATGGTCTTCAACGCGGAGGTTTACTTCTTGACGACGGTGGTTGGTGTAGTTCTTCCTCCTTGGCATGGCAGTCTTCAAATGTTCCTTGACTAGCTGAACGGCTCTTCTTCCGTCTTCGGGTGGACAGGTAGGTCACCAAATGATGAGGACAACTATCTTGTCTAAGCACTCGATGAAGTCTATGGGGTACGTAAAGTGGGATGAGGCATTGGTGGTGGTCATGGTTGAGTATCGGCCAAGGTCTTATGATCTAGAAGCAAAGCATGTGGTCATGATCTGACCATGTCATGGCTTGGTAGGGCTTAAGGGTTTCAAGGATTCTAGTGTGCGAGTGAACATTTATCATCTTTATCCTTAAGCACGGTTCCTGAGATGCCAATTGTTCTATCTAGTCCTTTAAAAAAATAACCTTATACCACCGAAAGCTTCAACTCTTGTAGGTCAGCTCCAATCATCACTCATGTTATTCATATCCTCATGGCTCCGAAGAGGAGGTCTAACAAAATCATATATGTCTACAATCCCCAAACTCATATGTATGTCTACCCCTAAAAATCCATGGGTAGAACATACAGGCTGCTAAGTTTGAATTAAACATCACAATCCAAGTGCTGAGCCTATTCTTCCAAGGTCTAAGATAAAGCACCTCTATCTAAGGAAACACGTCGTATGCCACTCCAAGATCCTGTTTCCTTCCTATGAATCAACTCCAACAGCCCATTAACTTTCTTCAATCACTACGCGATCCATTAATTCCACAAATCCAATGTCTATGGTGTTCCACATGATCTCCTAATGTTCATATAATCCCCATATACTTGAAAAGGCTATCTCTACTATAGTCAGTCCACCAATTTCCATTTTCATGGCCAAGTAAACTCCAAGGTCAAGCTTATATAGAACCCTAAATAAACTCCGACAATTAGTCCAATCTCCTAGTTTACCATCCACCGAGAAACATGGTATCATGATCAAGATCATCAGTCTAAATCCAATTTACTCCGAACCATGTAGACATACTCAGCATCTATATTCAACTAGAATCAGCTACTAAAATCCAAATCTTGTGTCCAACAAGAATTCCTACATGTTCCCCAAGTCATTTACGTAATATCAACTGTCTCCTATCAATATCATCTGATCAAGTCAAATCCTTACACTTCCAAGAGTTTCAGCTTGCGATCATAATTGTCCTATAAATCCAATTTACTCAGGGGTAATGAGAGCTATGCTAATCTATACTCATGATCCCACCAAGTTCATCACCAACATGGTAGCCTCATAATCCACCAAATAGTCTCGGACGATTCCTCAAAGTCATCGATATAAACTCACCAAGTCATTTGTCCTCTGTTCATATATCCTTAAATTGGTCTTCCCTATGGCATCGCCAGTTTTGGTGCTATCTTAGGATGATAATGTGCTCGTTCACTATGTCCACTAGTTCCATAATGAACCCAGTGATAAGCAAGGTTACGGAGGCTTAACAAGTTCTCTTGCAATTCTGTGGGTTAAGCACATGGTTAAGGATTCGAGCTGGGGTATCTTATGAAGTCTCGAAGGGTCTAGGAATGGGTTTCTAGTCTGGAGGGTTAAATATAACTCTACGGGGCTGTACTTGGTCGAAGAGGCGACAGCAAAAGTCTTCAGTGCTAGTTGGTTGTCGAAGTAGAATCCTTGGTGTACCTTGTCTTGCCGATCTTCAGTTGAGGAGAGAGAGATGAGAGGGAAGAGTAGCATAGAGGAGGGGAATGCCTAAAGGGGGTTCTATAGTGCAAGTGCAAACAAACAGGTGCCAAAAAGGGCCAAAAACAAATAACAAAATAAGGTAGGTGATATAGTCGCGTACTTGTTGCCTAGGGCAAAAGTGCGACCTATATCAAAACACAAACAAATAAAAACAAGCAACACACAATCATGGTTCTATTCGAACTATCATACGGCTCGACTGCGCATAGGGGGTACACAACTCATCCTACCCTAGGGGTTCTCGGACTCAGTAGTCGTGCCTTGTGCCTCATGCAGTCTTTTGAGTTTTCCTCAGGTGTTGCTACGTCTCTTGTAGTTGTTCGATGAAACAATCTGGGTTGATCCTGAAGATTCTTCAACAACTCCGCGCCTGTTGAAGTGATGGGGTGAAGGTGGCTCCTCGTAACTGGCTTTGACTGGGTCTTCTATTGTCTTCTTAATCACGACGATCCCTTTTTGTCTTCTAAGCCGTCGATGGTACCAGGTAGGTAATCATTTATGCAATGACATTAACAAGGCATAATAGAGGCCCAATCTGTCAGACACATTGTTGACAATATCGTTACCGAGAGCGGGGGATGAAGAGAACCGTTTTCCTGCTCACCATAGTGAGGCGGACCAAATGGCTAGGTTCTCATCCACCGGTGGTTGCCGATACAACAACGGTAGTGATAGGGTTACTATATTAGCGATGTATATCATGATCTTGCATATCCTATGCCCTGATCATCGTAGGCTAAGGTTGCATTATCTTGGGGCAGTGTCAAGGGTGTCACCATCTCCTGGGTCTTCAGGTCCTCATTCCTCGAGGATGTATCTTCTGTTGGTATCATCTTGTCGTGATGTCACCAATCTTGTGTTCAGGAGATGTGGGTGAACGTCTGGCAAGGCATATTCCTTCTAGATTATCCATGAGGATTACAAGGAATCCAGTGGCCAGGGGCATAAGGGTTCTAGCGACCAAAAGTTTTGAAGGGGAAGAGATCAATAAGGAAAGTATACCTTAGTTTTCGAAAAACTGAGAAGGGAAGAGAAGTACAGATAGTTTTGAAAACTAGTACTAGTTTTGGAAATAGTTTTACCCTAACTAATGACCATGCTAACTAAGGCTTCCTACAGTCAGGATGGCTCTGATACCAGCTCTATGGGGACCCCGACTCATAAGTCGTGATCACCGAATGCATGTGTATAGTGATCCCAGAGATCAATGATCACTGAACACACAGAAGCTGAATAACAAGAGTCTCACATCCATACATACCGTATTACACAAGTAGGACCATTATGGTCGAGTCTTGAGTATAACATCGCAGCGAAATCTTAAATCGATAACTTGGACCCATGCCATCCGCCTTAACCCTACGGGCATTCATTGACCGGAAGCGTCCTAGCTCGCATGTTCATCACCAAGTGTTCTTCATCACATCCTATTCTTCCATGCCCGGTCAATTAAATAACCAAGGGCAAGCCAATGAGTACTTTGAATGTACTACAAGCAACCCATGTTTTGGTTCAAGATGTAACAATGCATGATATAGGTAAATTTTTGCAGAAAGCTAGTTTTGAGTGCAATGACATGTTCAACAACTTGTAAGACATGCATCAAGAGAATTCAAGTAACCATGAGGACAGGTTACAGATATCAACATAAATAGAGTGGGCACCAACCCAGCATAAATAGAGTGGGCACCAACCCATCTCAAACATGTCATGTCCTTTGACTTGACCCAAGTAGTTTTATCTCACACACACACACGGTTGAAAACTCGGGCGTAGTTTAAGCAAAGACCGCCTAATCTGTCCTTGACCGTGGACACGGCTATTCGAATAGTTTTACACTCTGCAGAGGTTGCACACTGTACCCACAAGATCCGGGGTACTTCCGTGTCATCCATGACCCGCGGTACCTCAAGTACCCGGGGTAAGCACCCGATCACTACCTTTCCCTAGACGACACTAACATGGAGTCCACTCGATTGGTAGTAACCCCCGTGCCTAACATTTCACATCATAAGATTGTGGAGCATCGCTCCGATATTCATCACATACTGGCACGGGGTACCAACGGTGTGTCCGGTGCCCCATAAAAATGTTCTTGGCCGCCCTACCTAGCACGACCCCGTCCCGAGAGAGAGCACCAACTCTCCCCCGTCACTAGTAATGCGGGCTCCAAGCTAGTATCGGTCTTGGTAATCAATAATGCCCTTTCCCATATAAGGGTAGAGTGGTTGCGCATGTCAGGTTGGGACAGTCGACAAATCTTAAATCTAATCCGTTTTCGAAAACAACACACACTTGCCTCGATACACCACTTCGTCATCAAGTGGTTACCCATTTCATCATCTCCCTCGGGCATAAGTGGCACCCGACGGGGTTTTCGAAAAAGTCTTTTGAAAATACTTTGCCTCCTACACCATGCATATACCCGTCCCTTTTTGCGTAGCACTACCTTAGCATCCTATCTACTCCCACCGGCATAACCCTCATAAGAAGGTAGGGTCATGCACAATGCAAGTATCAACGAGAAAGTACGGTGGCAAACCATCAAGTGGTTACCACCTCATCATGATTCCGATGCAACAATAATAAAGAGCTATATGACATGCATAAAAATGTTTCATAGACATGGTCAAATGGCTGCTTGCCTGGCTCAACAAAGTCTTCGGGGTCTTCAAAGTCTTCTGGTCCAACTCCAAGTACTCCGTCTACTTCGTCAACTAACGTCGGAAACAATCATAATAAGCAACACAACAAGGCAAAAATAAAAGTTCTCTAAAAATGTGAGTTGGACTTTTCTAGGATACCTCTGGTCATATGAGGAGTGACCAAAGTGGTTTCATTGGGATTTGATGAATGGACATCTCTGAACATTTCAATATGATGGAATCAAGGGATTTGTGGATTTGCAAGAAGTGTACAGAAATATATTTTTGAAAAATGAGCAAAGGCACCCATTTAAGAAAGGATGATTTTAGAAGCATCTAGGAATTGGTTTCACTGGATTTGGAGTTGAGATGATTTTCCTATGAATTTGCAAAGTTGGCTATATATAAAGAAATAGACCATTATTTGAGGTGATACAGAAAGTATTAGTAAAAATGTTCAAAACCCAAGTTTTGAGCTTATAGACATCTAGGATTTTGAATCATGGAATTTGGATCAAAAATGGGCTCTCTGTGATTTCCTAAAGTTTATCATAGAAATGGAAAAATAGGATTTGCTAATTATTTGTTAAAGAAATATTTATGTAAAAATGTGCAAATTGCACCATGTGATAGATCAGGAATTTATGAACTTATAGAAATTAGAATCATCAAATTTGGACTTAGAATAATTAATCTATGGATTTTACAAGTTATCTGGGAAAAGAAAATAAGATAAGGGCTATACCCTTATTCTCCACAGTGGGCGAGAGATAGGCATTGGGCCGGCCCAGCTGCGCAGGTGGCAGGGCGACGTTGAAGGCGGGTTCACGGAGGGCGCCAACGCGCGGGGGAAGCGGACCCGGCCGAAGCCGTTTCCACTTAAACGGGCGGGGCCCAGCCGCTGGGTCGCCGACACGCGGGCCCCCACGCCAGCTGGCAGGGCGGTCGTCCAATACCTCCCGCTCGAGACAGAGCAGGGGAGGCAGAGCGCACGCCGGCGCTCGTCCGGCGATAGCCGGCGCCTCACATCATCTCAAGGGCGCTCGCCTACGGGCGAGCTCAGCACGGAGCGGCGCATCCGCTGGTGCAGGTCACGGCCGCCGGAGGGGGCCGAGGTAACCGCAACCTTGACGGTGGCGGGGGAGGTCGTCGGCCATCCGTGGCTCTCGGCGTTCGAGCATCCCCGCGACGGTTCAAGGAGGTGGGGAGGTTGGCCGGACCACGGGGAGCCTTTGTGTGGAGAAAAGGGAGGGAGGTGAGCTCGGCGTTGCTCGAATTTGAGCGAGCCGAAGCGGCGGCCGTGCGGTGGTAGGAGGAGAAGGGAGGCACGAGAGGAGGAGCTGGCTGCTCGAGGAGGTCTCTGGGGGAAGATAGAGCGAATGGCGCCCAGAGGAGGGGATCGGGATGGTTGTTTAAGGCGGGGTGACGGTGCACCGTGGACGGCGTCCATAGCCACGGCCTAGGCGATGCCGGAGGCCGAATTGGCACACTTGGCCATGTCCGGGGTGTTCGTGGGCGTGGACCAGGTCAAGTGGGAAGGGAAGAAGGAGTGGGGAGAGCTCCTGCGGGTCCCGAGCGTGTGCACGCACAGGCGGAGCTGGGCGGTGCTCGGGCACGCGTGAGCACGGGCAGGAGGGAGAGAGGGAGGAGGGGGCCGACCAGCTGCCGTGTTTAGGACATCGAGGCACCTCGACTGGCGCGAGGGGGAGTCTCAAGGTGGCCGGAAGCGCTTGGTCGTGGGCGGCTATAGTGCCAGAGCGCACTGTAGCGCGTCCCAGAGCGCGTCCATGGCATGCCATGGCATTTTAATAGTGCCATGGGCATGTCTTATAGTGTCTGGGGGGTTTTGGGGGAGAGTAAACAAGGTAGGAGTGGCATTGGATGCCCTAGAGAGCCAGTAGATGAGAGGGGAGGTGGATAGAGAGGTGAACAGTGGCTGTCCATAGGGGGAAAATGGGGTTTTACCCCTCCAATAATTGAGCTATCGATTTGCCATTGCTACTGGAGGTAGAAGAGGTCTAGGAGAGGCTGTGGTAAAAAGTTGAGCTTAAGGAGATTAGTGGAAGATGTCAAAATGGTGTTTTTGGAAAAGTGTCAGAAGGTGTTTGATAATGGTTTGGGCAAGAAAATTAATTCCACTTGCCATGAGAATTAACAGGATGGAATGGCACATGGAAGCAGGGTGTTCCACCAAGTTTGAGCTCATTTGGGCAAAGTAGCCAATGCAACTTTTGTAAACCCTAAAAATCCACAGAAAGGAGTTTTTCAAGATTTAGTCATGCAAATCTATTCTCCTTGATGCACCACTAGGTGTAGTATCATCATTTGAGGATTTGACCATGTACACAAAAATTAAGATCAAAAGGACACACTTGGCAATGTAGAGTTGTCCAAATTTGGTTCTGGACAGGAAGGGTTTTGGGGCACTTTGATCAAGTTAACTTGTTCTCCAACTTGTGCCATTTGGTCTAGATTAATTATTAGTCCATTTGAGCATGTTCACAAGGTTTGAGAGCATTTGGACATGTTTGGCAATGTAAAGTTGCTCAAACTTCAAAATGGACAGAAATGGTTTTGAGGGGATTTCATGGAGTTTGACTATTCTCCATGACATGATACTTGTCAAGATCATCAAACATGTCATATGTGACATGCTAGAATTTTCTTGGAATTTTTGGGGAATATTTCCTTTGTAAATATTTCAAAAGCTTGAAATATCCAGAAAGGATTTTTGAGGGATTTGACCAATACTTTGAACATGACCATGTGTTGAAACTCTTATATATGGACAATATGTGTCCACTGAGTTTCCCTGATTTTTGTCAAATATTTTTTTAAAAAAAAATTATTTTTCTCTATTAAAGACCATTTCTGGCCTTAAGAAAAAGCTTTTAAATAAAATAGGAAAATAACCTTTAAAATTATATTTTTGTGGTTTCTGGGCGTCCTATATCTAATAGGAGTCAAATATATTTTTATAAAGATTTTTACTGCCCTTAATTAAGTACTTGCAGTGCAAACCTCAATTCAGGGGTTTTTGAAAAACTAATTTTAGAAAATACTTTTTGGCCAAATTAATTTTGTAAGAAAATAATATATTGCTCTATACACATGGCATGATCATTGGGCAGAAGTTTGGGGCAAGGAAATGAAGTATAGGAGTTGGAGGATTTATTTGATTTTTAGAGCACTTGCAAACAACAGACATCCATTCAATCAAAGCAAAGACAAAACACTCAAAAGTTTTTGTCAAACCACATTTTAGCATGATTTATTGACTTAAGTGTTGTGCCAGGAAAATCAGGGTGTGACAGATACCCGCGTGATCCTAAAAAAAATTTAGTGAAATTTGAGAAGAGAAGAGTCAAAACTCTACGTCAGGATGCCTTACCAGAGCGATGAAGAGACTGGGGAGTAAAAAGAATTCCTAACTCTCGGATGTATATAATCCTAAATGACTCAAAACATTTTTCTAGACACAACTCGGCCGCTAAAAACGATCAAGCAGTGGGGCTCCTAAGGTCGGGGAAGGCTCTGATTACCAACTTGTAACACCCTCGATGCGGCTATATCTCCCACGGTCGGGCACGACTTAGAGGCATAACCGCATTGAAAGCAATGTCGCAAGTGAGGTAATCTTCACACAACCCATGTAATACATAAGGAAGAGATACATAGTTGGCTTACAATTGCCACTTCACACAATTACATGAATAAAGCATTACATCATCCAGATACAATCAAGGTCCGACTACGGAACCAAAATAAAAGAAGAACCCCAAATGCGACAAAGGTCCCCGATCGACCCCAACTGGGCTCCACTACTGATCAACTAGAACGAAACAACACAAAGGGCAAGATCTTCATTGAGCTCCTCCTTGAGCTTGGTTGCGTCACACCGCTTTCGGTAACATAGGCACCGCAAACTGGTTTTGAAGTATCCGTGTGAGCCACGGGGACTCAGCAATCTCGCACCCTCGCGATCAAGACTATTTAAGCTTATGGGTAAGGTAAAGGCATGAGGTGGAGCTGCAGCAAGCGACTAGCATATATGGTGGCTAACATACGCAAATGAGAGCGAGAAGAGAAGGCAAAGCACGGTCGATAAAAGTATGATCAAGAAGTGATCCTATAGCAACCTACTTACGTCAAACATAACCCAGAAACCGTGTTCACTTCCCGGACTCCGCCGAGAAGAGACCATCACGGCTACACACGTGGTTGATGCGTTTTAATTCGGATCTGGTGTCAAGTTGTCTACAACCGGACATTAACAAATTCCCATCTGCCACATAACCGCGGGCATGGCTCTCGAAAGTTTATACCCTGCAGGGGTGTCCCAACAAAGCCCATGACAAGGTCTCACGATCAACGAAGGAATAGACCTTCTCCCAGGAAGACCCGATCAGTCTCGGAATCCCGGTTTACAAGACATTTTGACAATGGTAAAACAAGACCAGCAAAGCCGCCCGGATGTGCCGACAAATCCCGATAGGAGCTGCACATATCTCGTTCTCAGGGCACACCGGATGAGCCAGACGTCGGGTTGGCATAGACCCTGATTGCCCAGGGGGCGCCGGACATCGCTCGGTTTGGACCAGCAATTGAAGGAGAACTGCCCCGGTGGTTTAAAATAAAGATGACCCTTGAGTCTGCAGAACCCAAGGGAAAAAAGGCTTAGGTAGGCAAATGGTAAAACTAAGGTTGGGCCTTGCTGGAGGAGTCTTATTCAAAGCGAACTGTCAAGGGGGTCCCATAAATCACCCGACCGCGTGAGGAACGCAAAATCCGGGAACATAACACCGGTATGACGGAAACTAGGGCGGCAAGAGTGGAACAAAACACCAGGCATAAGGCCAAGCCTTCCACCCTTTACCAAGTATATAGATGCATTAATTAAATAAGAGATATTGTGATATCCCAACAAGTAAACATGTTCCAACAAGGAACAACATCTCCATGTTCCAACAAGGAACAAACTTCATCTTCACCTGCAACTAACAACGCTATAAGAGGGGCTGAGCAAAGCGGTAACATAGCCAAACAACGGTTTGCTAGGAAAGGATGGTTAGAGGCTTGACATGGCAACATGGGAGGCATGATATAGCAAGTGGTAGGCATCATAGCATAGGCATAGCAAAAGAGCGAGCATCTAGCAAGCAAAGATAGAAGTGAGTTCGAGGGTATGGTCATCTTGCCTGAAATCCCGCTAGGAAGAAGAACGAGTCCATGAAGAAGACAAACAGACGAAGTCGAACGGATCCTCACAACTCCGGAACGAAACCGAAGCTAACGAGAGAAGCAAACCGGAAAGAAGCAAACAATATGGTAAACACACAAGCATAAACATGTCATGATGCACAAACAAGTATGATGCATGTCCGGTTTAAGGATTCATGGCATGGCAAAGTGCAACGGACAATACTACAAATTAAGTGGAGCTCAATATGCAACGAGTTGCATATTGACGGAACGCCACATCAATTATTTAGTTCTCTCTCGTTAAGGCTAACCAACAATATTAAATGTTGTTAAGCATGGCAAAAGGTGAAGCATAATTAAACTAACAATTTAGGCAAGTTTAAATAAGGCCAGAACAACAAACAAAATTCCGGAAAATCCCCATATGTCATTTAGCCGTTTGCGCCTTTTGGCACACGTATATGATAGTGTCGCTAGCATCCATATGATAAGGAGCCCGGGCTGACATGGCTAGTCGTAAACCCAAAGTGGCACAAACTTACAGGGACAGGCATCCATGACCCAACATCGAACGTGTCGGTCATCAGCGAGTGAATCCAGGCCGTAGCACTGGGCTAGCAGGACTCCGGTGAACCGGGCTGTAGTGGGCTAACAGGACTCCGGTATTCATCGCGTGACATTTCCCCGAAGGGACAGACACAAGAACGAAGAAGGACACATGCCAGCCAGCCTAAGTGCTCCGGAGCAGTAGCAAGCTACCATGGCTCAGTGGAAGCACTAGGAGACATTTCCCGGTAAGAGAGGCTACTAAGGATAAACAACTAGATAGTCAGATCCCACACATACCAAGCATTTCAATATCATACATACAATATGCTCGATATGTGCAAATACAACATGGCATCACAACATGACTCTACAACTCAAGTATTTATTCAATAGGCTCCGAGGAGCGAGATATTACAAACATGGGTCTCATGACCCAACAATCAGAGCATACAAGTCAAAACACAAGCGGAAGCTTAACTTGTCTCAGTACAGACAACTATAAATGAAAAAGGCTGAAAAGCCTGACTATCTACCAGATTGTGCTGAGGGCACAAGATCGTAGCTGAGGTATCAAGCTAAACATCGAAGTCCACGCGGAACTACTAGTGAGACGGAAGTCTCTCTGCAAAAACATAAAATAGGCAAACGTGAGTACAAATGTACCCAGCAAGACTTACATCAGAACTATCTACATATGCATCATTGTCAACAAAGGGGATGGTGGGGTTTAACTGCAGCAAGCCAGCTTTGACTCGGTGGCTATCCTAACTACGACTGTAATGTAACTCTTTGAGGTGGCGCACACGAGTCCACATATTCACCATATCAATACACCACTATGGATCCGCTCCCGTCTTCCTACGAGAACGCCATCCATAGCACTCATGCTTATCTTGCGCATTTTAGAGTATCCACTTTCACTTGTCTATGAACTATGCAAGGGGTCCAAGTTTCCATATCCGAGGAATCCGGCTATTCGAATAGATAATGATAACCCTGCAGGGGTGTACTTCTTCACACACGCTCTCACCACTTACCGCCGTTTACACGACATGTACTCGACAACCTTCAAGCGGAAGCCCAGCGAGGGTGTCGGCCACGACCTGACTAACCACACAAGTCTCTCGTCCAGGTTTATCGCCTATTCGGGTTCCATCCGCAAGGAGATCCGGCCGGGGTTTCGCTCACGGCCCCAAATGATGTGTGCAGGGTTCCCAAGCCCACCATCTGGGTGCCACTTGGTACACCAGGCCACTGTGTCTAGTCTGTCCCAAGCCCACCTGTACCGGGTGCCACTTGGTAGACTACTAACACTACCTACAAACACCAGAAACTAGTTGCAACTCCTAGACAGAGAACAAGGTTGATTAAGAAGCCGAGAGGGGTCGAGTTACCGGAACCCAATGTGTGGTAGTAACTGGTAATGGATCACAAACACAGAACTCAGTTCCTGAACCAAATCGTGTTCACACATTTAGCTCTCAACAGTAGGACATGTTCACACACCTCCAATTCATTCCCGATGAATCAGACCTGACACAACTCTAAGCAATAGCAGGCATGACAAACAAGCATGAATGAGTAGGCACATCAGGGCTCAAACAACTCCTACTCGTGCTACTGGGTTTCATCTATTTACTGTGGAATGACAGGTCATGCAGAGGATAAAGGGGTTCAACTACCGCATCATGTAACAGTTGTATCGTTGTTGTCCTAATGCAGTAAAATAGAGCAGAAGCGAGAGAGTGGGATTGTATCGGAATGAACAAGGGGGTTTTGCTTGCCTGGCACTTCCGAAGATAATATAGCTCTTCATCGGTGTCATCAAACTCATCGTCGGTACGTCGTCTACCGAGAGGGGACAAACACCGGCAACAGAGAAGGAACACAATCAATGCAATGCAACAATATGATGCATGATCATGACATGGCAATATGCTGTGATTTGAGTTAATGCAACTAGCAACAAGGTTAAATGAAGTTGGTTTGAACCCCAAGTTCAAATTCAAACTCCACATGTGGTTATTTAAATGCCATTAACATGTTTTTAGTTATACAGCAGGTATAACTTAGTTTGTCATGCATGAAAATGGTACAGATGGATAGATTGCATTTTTCTGATCATTTTTCATATATAAATCTTTTCAATCTGAGCTATGGTTGAATTTATATGAATTTTAGAAGTTTGCAACATTTTCTGGAATTTCCTATTTAAGAATAAATCCAGAAAAGGGTTTATTGCGTCAGCCTGGCGTAAGTGTGACGTCAGCAAGTCAACGGGGCTGGTCCGGGTCAAACCTGACCAGTGGGGTCCATCGTCGATGACCCAAAGGCAGCCTAGGGTCAATAACAGTGGGTCGGTCAATGGAACCGCCGGCCGCGGTCAACTTTGACTTGTGGGGCCACTGTGACTAGTTAAAACTAATCATAAACTAAACTACGGTTAGTTAAGGCGTGGGGCCCAGTAGTCAGTGAGAGAGGGGGTTAGTTAGTGCGTCATTAGCGTTTAATGACATTGCCACATCACCAACCACCGGAGTTGGACGCCGGCGACCAAAATGGCGGCGGCAACGCGCCGGACTTGCGCTAAAGGCGACGGAGGCGGCGGCTGAGGGCACCGGGGCGTAGCCCGGGCTCTCCCACATCTGATGGGGTAGGTGGGAGGCTGCGGGAACGCCGGGGCTCGCCGGAACGGAGCTCGCGGCGGCGCCGGAGTTCGGGTGGTAACGGGCGCGAGGCCCTGGTGGGGTTTTGGACAAGCTGCGCTGCGCATGGGCTTCCTGTGAGCCCCACGAGCTCAAAGCCGTGCTCGGATGCGACCGAAACAAGCCATGGCCGCGACGGCAACATGGCCGGCGGCAGCAAGCTCTGGTTGCGGTGAGACGGCGGGTACAGCATGGGGGCGAGCAAATGGAGAGAGGGGAAACACGACGGGGCTCACCGCGATGCCAAAGAGGAGGTCAACGAGCTCGGGGAGGTCCTAGCGGCGCTGAATCGACCGGAGGTGAGCTCGGGCGCTGGAGGTTGAAGACGACGGCGGTGGCGACGTTGCAGGGCTCCCGCGGTGCGCTTCTCGGCGAGGAGGAAGAGGTGGTTGAGGCGGATCTCCTGGGCATTTCGGGTGGCAGTGAGGAGCACGGTGGCTACGGCGAACGGCGTCGGCGACTACGATGGCGTTCGGCTTTCGGAGAGAGAGGGAGAGAGACGAGGCACAGAGCGTAGGGGGGGAGAGTGGTGTCCAGGGGTTCGGGGCGGCGCCGAAGGGAAGGCCCAAGGCGTCGCGGTGCCCTTGATGACATAGGCAAGCAGGGAGGTGCGTGGCGCCGTGGGCGCGCATGCGCTGTCTCCCTCTCTGCCTACTGGCAGAGGTAGAGGACGACTGGCACCAGGCCAGTGGGCTGGGCTGTCCACTGGGCCGGCCAGGTAAGGGGCCAGGTAAAACTCTCTCTCTCTCTCTTTCTGTTTTAATTCCGTTTTCTATTTTGCAGGTTTGTTTTGAATTTGTTTTTGAAACCAATTCAATTTATTTTGCTTCTGACAATATTTTTAGGAGCTAAAAGAATTAAAACAATGCTCCACAAAATATTTCAGAATTATTGGACCTATATTTATTTAACAGTAGATATAAGTCCAATTCAAATAGCTATTGATTTAATTCAAATACCCAAAATAAATGTTTCTGAGATACCGAAAATATTGGTTCGGATCTTACCTCTTGCCAATATTTCCAGAGGATAACAAGAACATTTTCTTGGACTTATTTGAAGCAATTTTTATCTTGATCATTTTTTTTAAAAGATTCTGAGGCTTTGAAAATTCCTCAATTCAAATTTCATTTGAATTTAAACATGATGTAGCAACCAAGCTAGTCCAAGGCCAGGGTAAAGCTAGGGATGTGACAACTCACCCCTACTAAACAAGAATCTCGTCCCGAGATTCAAGACGTGAGGTAAGAAGACAGAGGGACACAAGCTAACATGATCTTCATGATCCAACTGCCCTCATCGTTGATATTGATTCATTGCTCCAAATTGGTCTTGACATCTTTGCTTTCGAGATCTTCATCTAACACGGCGGGGACAGAGAGAAACTCTATCGAAAAGGATTATTGAAGCTCTTCATACCAGGCTAATGGCAATTCATAAACGATCGTTTGAAGGAATTCAAAGAAATGGCATACTCAGTTTGGAAAGTAAACTACGGTTATAGGGCAATTCGGCAAATGGAAGGCACATTCCAATTGATACCGAGGATGTAACCTAGTGACTGAGTGTGCTCTCAAGAACTTGAGCATTTCCATATTCATCAAGGTTTTACCAACATCCGTGTCAAGGATCCTGGCAACACAACGTACTACCATGATGAACAGCGATGGATGATGCAGATGGAAAGGAAGATAACCTTCTCAGATTTCACCTTGGCGGGGCCAAGGGAGCAAAATCTGGATGATCGACCGAGAGACATTTAGCACTCCGCTTCTAATGTTCTCCTTGATATGCTAGCGCAATCCATTTGTTGAAACTGTTTGGTATCTAGAACATCAAGTAACAGGTCGGACTTCGGAAGCTCAAGAATACATAAGGAACAACTACTAGAATAAATTCTACGAGATCCTTATGGGGAGGTGGCCAACTTTCTCAATCAAGATACTACAATAATGGGTCTTCCGGCTGGGTGTGTTGTCCATGACATCCACTTTACCGGGTTACAGAGAGACCAATATTGTAGTTCTTGGGAAACGTTCCAACCATCAAGTCTGCCTGAGATTCTGATCTGGTTGGTGTCAGAATATTCCAGACTCATCAAGTCTAGAATGAAAAATTAAAGTTTGCAACACAAATCAACGAGATGACGTTGCGAGATTCTCGGGAAATGGACTATGGTAGTAAGCTCCAAAACCTGAGCTGGTTTTGCTACAAACATGTGAACACACTGTCCCAGACAAGCATGACCAAATGGTAGTCTTATAATAAAACACTCCCGAGTTCTGGTTGGGAACCATCATCGAGGATATCAGAGTCCTTGTGCACTTATCGATGAACTACTTATCCTTGAATAAATCAATCAGTGGCTTGGTGTGCTAGAGAATTCATATGGAATGAAGATGATCACCTAATGCACCACGGAATACTTTGGACATGCATGACCGACTTGGGATGATTCGGAGGAAACAAAACAATCTTTCTCGAACTCATGGCGCAACTTGCACCAAATGCACATGAATTAGAGGAGATCACTTCTTTCATTCGAACATATGCTCCATGAGCGGTCATGAAGATAATGCTTATAAAAGTTTCCAATACTAGCTG